>JAXRJS010000038.1:405000-640000 GCA_037127375.1 Dione juno | reverse complement strand
ACTCGAACCGATCACTATCCTTCGGGTCAAGCATGCCATTACTGCGCCACATTAGCGCTATATATATAATCTTATAAAGGCTTTGTAAAATATAATAGACCTGTTACTTTGAAGAACCTTCAATTTTTCTTTGTGATAATTAAATATCCTATATTTTGAAACTTGGGGAAAAAGTGGGGAACGGAGTGTCTTAATACTAGGTTGCCTATACCTTTACATGTAGAATATAGCGTAAATCATATTTTTTTTATTATGGGACCGTCGTGGCTCATTGGCACAGCATCTGATTGTAGGCACGACAGGTGTGGGTTCGATTCCCACTCCAACGACTGAATCATTTTCATTTTCTTGTTATTGAGCACCGCCACTTAAAATGTCTCGAGAATTAGCTCGAAAATGGAGAACGGAGCTTATTAACACCAGATACTCTACTTTCCTATATGCGGGATACAGCGTGAAGCTAAATAATCAATGATAATAAATATTAATAGTTTATTTTGTTATAATGACTTCCGGTACTTAGGATTTACACTTAAGAATCATTCTACGTGAATAAGAGTACAGTATTGAAAACCACGTTAAGTCAAACAAAAACCGAAAAATAAAAATACTAAAAGGCAGGAAGTTATTATGTACTAAGTTTTAGCTTAAAAACTAGCATTTTGTATAAAAATCTTTGATGGCACATCAAATATATCATCACAATCATTATAGGTTCGATTCCCGTTTGAGGAATAGATTATAATTATATAAATATATATATATATATATATATATGAATATATATCTCTATGATATATATATATCTATATACTATATACTTATATACTATATCTATATATATATATATCTATATATATATTTATATGATATATATATATAGATACCTCTATATTTATCTATATCTCTAATATATATTTATATATATATTATATCATATATATATTTATATATATACATATTTATATATATATTATTATATATATATATATATATATATATATATATATCTATATATATATATATATATATATATATATATATATATATATATATATAGATTTAATAATAAAGTGAATAACAAATAACAATTTTACACCGCAAGACAAATGTAACGGCCCCACTAACTGGATTACGTTTATTAAGTCAAGGGAACGTATTAATGCTGATTCAGTCAATTAAGCCATTAGACTAGTAGCTGGCGAGTCCGATGTACTGTACTGTTTGTGGCACAGTGTTGAAAATTATATATGTATGGAAGGTGTTTAGAGCTTTAGTCCCTTCACCTAGAGGCCTCGTTTCAATAACATTAGGGAGAATAAATTATTCTTTTATTTATTTAGCTTCACGCTGTATCCCGCATTCCAGGGTAAGCACAGGGTACTACAGTTTGTAGGATGAAGGAAGCTAGTGTTAAGACACTCTTCCCACTTTCCGCCATTTGAGCGTGGCGGAATTCAACGCCGCGCTTTGCCCTGTTGCCAGAGCGAAGAAAATGAAAATAATCAATTCTCCGCGAATGAGAATCGAACCCACAAACCGTCGGCAGACAGGCAACAGGCAGACACTATGCCTTTGCGCCAGGACGGCCTTCCTATGAATTATTTTTTCTCTGCTTATCCTGAAGGGTGAATATTAATCTCATCAAAAAGTTTTATTATACAATACTCCAATACTAGCCGATGATTGAAAGTATGTAGAAATATTGAGTCAATTATAAATGTCTAATATAAAAAAAAATATCACAGCACTTAAATTTGCGGTCGTATATGAACTACAAATATAAATCGGTAGTGATTTTTTCCCAATTTTCCTATTATCCCTTTGCTTGTACTAGTATAAGTTATAACTTAGTCAACTTAGTATGGCAATAAGTTATAACTTATTGCCATAATTCATAACTCTAGGTCAACGGGACGTACCCTGTATGTTTTGCTTACGCGGCGACTCTCATACAAATTGCAAAAAAATGAAGCCTAAACGCTCATATCTTTTGGTAGCGTTGACTTAGGACATTGATTTTTCTTTATTTTAAGAGGCCATCGACTTAGATATTTGACAATACTTTCAGATTGATTCCACCACGTGATTTCGAGAAAAAGGTCTTGACACACGGACAGACAGACAGACAGACAGACAGACGACAATAAAATATTCGTATAATGTTATAAGTGTTCTATTTTTCCCTTTTGGGATACGGAACTCTAAAAATGACTATGAAATGATTTGTTAGATTGAATAAGTTTAAATCAAAATTCTTTTGAATAAGCACTCTATCGAGATATGATATGGTAGTGGAGAGGTACAGTGTTTGTCTCTGCAAGCGATGGTCGTAGATACGATGCCCACTCGAAGTAAAGATTATCGACAAATTGAATTGATATCCTCTGCTCTTATAATAAGTCCATTATTGGGTTCCGTCGAGGTTCCGCTAGGGTTCCCAATAGATAAAAAATGTAACATATATAACGTTATTCATACAATTTGCATCTCGCGTGATACCTCTCTATATATAAATCCTGCTCTTAGAAAAAAACGTATACATTGTTCAGCGATGTGAAGCATCATTTATTCAATTTATTATTTATTATCTAATAATTAGGTATTATATTTATAATGTGGTAACTTGGAAATTGTAATTTATATGTGAAAGAAAATAATATATATATATATCACAAATAAATCTATATATGTAAAGAAATTGTGAGTTAAATGAAATATTACTAAATATTTTTATTAATTGCAAATGTACTACAATTTTATAACTCAAAGTCTAGAAATTAAAGCAAAATTTTTGAGACCTAATAGGTACCTAATTTGTATGAATATCCCAACAGAGAAAATAGGAGAAGGGTTCTCCGTTGGTTACTTTTTACCCATTTTAGAGACATTACGTGTCTAGTGGAACTCAACACCGTGTTTTGTTTTGCTGGAACAGATATAATAATCCTTTTTTTTTTAATATCACACTCTAAGAAAAAAAATTGAATACCAAAAGTTTAGAAATTTGATCGTATCGGAACTCGAAAGCGCGCAGTCTTATTTTTTCCTTGGTAAAATAAATGTAAAATGGGTCTTAATCTTACAATATTTCATATATAGCATTCTCTAAATTCATTCGCCTTCATTCGCCAAATAATTAATTACTTATGAAAATTTGAACCTATATACAACGAGCTAGTAATTACACGCCATTAACGCTGCGCCATAACAGCCTCAATGTCGTAAATGAAAAATTAAATAAATCATATAAAATTGTTTCAGGCAGCGATCACTCAGCGGACAGATTAACACAATTTTCATCGTAAAAAGGATTTGAAAGTAAGTAACAAGTAATACAATTTTCTTGAATATTTTTTGAAAACTTAGAATTCTACGTTGAGTCAGTCAGTTGGTATTGTGATAAATATTATATATTTATATTTAAAACAGTCAAGCACACACTTTCTTATATTTGTATTTTAGTAATCGTAGAAAATGATAATATATTATTATTATTAGTAAGAAAATACCGCAACGAGATTTGAACCCGCTCTCCTTAGATACCGTTTAGCTACTAAGCCATATGTTTATTTGAATATATGTATATATATCTATATACATCTTAAGTAAACCACTCTACGCGCAATATCTTAAACAGTGGAACAGAGTGTCCTAACAATAGGTGCAATCTACGCTGATATATACATATATTTTATAAACAATTTACATATAATTTATTTATAAAAAAAATCACCCAGAATATATTTTTTATGATAACACATCTAGAAGTAGGCACTAACCAAAGGACATATAAACAATACCTACCTACCTACCTACCTACCTACCTACCTACCTACCTACCCATGTACATCAAAGCCCGAATAAGCGTTTGAACATTACGCTCAGGACAAACGCCATAAAACGTATCTATTGAAGTTGGTCTTCGACAGACGACACGATAATCAAATTTAGTATAAATAAACTACAATCTGCTTACATTTGGAATTACATTGTTAAATGTTAATTATATATCTATGATATATATATATATATATATATATATATATATATATATATATATATATAATATATATATATATATATATATATATATATAATATATCTATATATAAATATATATATATATATATATATATATATATATATATTATATTAATAGAAAATTATAATATCTTCTTTTTCTTAAGTTTCTTATCCCGCATATAACAAGGTACTAGGCAAGCAGACATATTCAAATATTTAAATATTTTCAACTGAAAAACGTCCGTCCAGTGAGAACGTTGTACTCGGCTAATTAATCTAAATACATACAACATTCATTTGTTTGAAGCAATTAACAACAATTTTGTAAATTGGTCATTTTTAGTGCTTTCAGCTGAAATTACATAATTATATGGAGTCCGTCCGTCAGTCAGTCAGTCCAGGCAGGGTATTTGGAGACACTCCTTTCTCTACTTTTGGCATACATTGAAGATGGAGTATCTTCTCTTATATATTAGGGTTTAAAATTATAATTTTATAGTCCTTGCTTTCTGTTCTTAAGTTCTGTATAACTATAATATCTGTTAATCTGTTTAGTAATATTTTTTTACTACCAATCCTCTTTCATTTTATGAATGTCTTTTGGATTTGTTTGGTTCGTCTACCTAGAGACCTAGAAGAAAGCAGAAGCTTCAATTATAACGCCATACCTTACCAACTATGTTGGTTAAATAATAACGCTATTAATCCAGGCCCAGAAAATTAAAATAATCTATAAATAAAATACTCTTCCGGCATTGAGTGACTGACTGACGAACTATGCAGCGTAGAAACCTATATTTTGACAAATTATGTAAGAGAGAGAGAGAGCATTGAGAGGTTCAGAATTTCCCGAAATTCTTACAAGAACTAGAAAAGAAGAGATTTGATTTTTTTTATAGTTCACGCAAATGGAGGAATAGAGTGTCTTAATATTAGTTTTCCTCTATCTACCCTATCATATGCGGGGAACAGCGTGAAGCAAATGATATTGCAAGCTGGGACTCGAAACTCCCAATTAACTGCCAGTCACACTATCCTGTCCTACTATCCTATCCCACTTCTCTATCCCAGTATCCTATCCCAATACACCACATTCTCTAGAACAATGTATATAATAATTAATTAGGTAACTCAAGTTCAAAGTACCCGAAGACGTAATTGAATCACGTTGAGTGCGCACTTGACCCTATGAAGACCGTAGATCATTCATTTTATATTTAAATTAATTCTTATCTTTATATCATTTATGCTTTCTTGGCTAACGTCTGAGTGTTCTATAAAAGACTGGAGTTGTTATGGCGGGTTTAAGCTGACTTCAAAAAGGAGGTTCTTAAATGTTGTTGACTGTATGTATGTATGTTTGTTACGATTACTTCAGCAGTTAAGATTCCATATAAATTTTGGGAAAAGAAATCCCAAAAATATATATTTGTAGTTGATATTTTGTTTGCTTTTAGCTATTTTTGGGTTTATTCAATTATTTCGTCGTAGTAGGTATTGTATCAGATTATTTTCTATCATTGCTTTCTAAGCATCTTGCTGAAATCCATCTAATTTGTCTGTAATTCGATTAAGTACAAAAAGGCTCTGTTAAAAGCTTTTCAAAAGATTTTAGGTAGTTAGGTATTGGGTCTTTGAAGAATTACAAAATGGATTTTAAATGTTAAATACGTTTCAAAGTGTATCAATGCAGTGTCTGATCTATGGGAACGTTGCCAGAACGTACTCTGCAGGAGTAATTTGCGCTTTACTGTACACGGGTGTAGCATATAAAAGACACCAATGTGGCTCAGTGGGTCAGCATCCAATTATATACGATGTGGTTGCAGATTCGATAGTAAGTGATAAAGGAGAAATACAATACGCGGCGTTGATTTCCGCCACTCTACATTTTATATGTTTTAGCAATGGGCTGGAAGTGGAAATTGGGGTGTTTTAACACTTTATTCACTTCACTCAGCTATTTGAAGAAAAGCTTTGAAGCAGGACGGAGATAAATCGTCCTGTTCTCCATTTTTATATATTTTTCTTTATGCGGTACTTAACGCCGAGTTTTGTCTAATCGAAAAAATATACTTATATACTTCTACACTTTCTAGTTGTCTATAATCTTTATACTTTGAAAGCTCATTTTTTTATTTGTGCCTATAATATGATCACATAAAAGCATGAAACGTGTAAAATTTTATATTTTTTTTAAGTTTATTAGGTTTCCCTTTTATTTAAATTCTTAGAGCTTTTTAAATAATTTCTAACTAAACTAAAATCTGTCACTTCATCAACTATTTATGGACACTAACTAAATAAGGCAGGGTACGGAGATAGCGAGGTTATTGAATTTATCAACCGAGCAATGTCCGCTGCATACAATTAATGGAAATTAGCACCGTCTACGACACTTATATTAAAATTACTTGTAGCTAGCACTAAAAAGACTTAATTTTTTTTTAGAGTTTACAGATAAATATCTAGTGATAAGACCGCCACCGATAATCGAACCTGCATTCGCAGTTACGACTCTATCCTACTGACTTGTATGCCTTTATATATATTAATATAGACTTTTATATTGAAAATTTTGCTCTAAAGATACCTATATATTTGCTTTGCTCAATTCTTCACTGGAGTGCCGTCTGTATAATATTATATTACGTACAATTAGTAACGGTTCAAGGCATTATCTTTACATCGTGACGTTTCTATGTAAATTGAAGTTGAAATATTTGTAACGTACATACGTACAATTTGACTGTGGTTTTGCTTGTTTTTTTTTTTTGAAATTTAACTTTATATATATATTTTCATGGTCATAGAAGGCAGCATGAGTAATCCTTTCTTAGAGACCCCCTTCGAGGCCCATGAGGATGTATTTCAGGCACACTTACAAAGGTATCTCACCTGAGGACCAGGCCCTAGGGTACCGATGCCCTTCTTGTGGAGATAGTACACGCTATCGTGTTGCAGTAGACATCTGAATGTGTTGGCGAAGTTGGAGGGTTTAATTCCATTAGATATATATATATATATATATATATATATATATATATATATATATATATATATATATATATATATATATATATATATATATATATATATTATATATATATATATATAAATAGAGATACATTCGGGTCACTAAAAAAACATGTTATTTTTTTAATTAAATTACATTAGCTTACCTTTACTTCTGTAAATATATAAACATATTATTCTTGTCTGTTGAACATCACTTTGTTCAACCAAATTGAATCAGTGTCGTAAACAGACATTTTTTTGCGTCTATATTTTTGTTTTGCGAATATAATTTTGACTGCACGTTGCACGTATTTATAGCTTCACGCTTTATCCAGCGTGTAGGAGAGTAGGCATAGAGAATGTAGATCTAACTCTCTTTTTTATTATACGCAGATGAGTTCTGTGCAATAAAAGATAAACTGTAAAATTAAAAAAAAATATATATATATATATATATATATATATATATATATATATATATATATATATATATATATATATATATATATATATATATATATATATATATATATATATATATATATATATATATATATATCTATATATATATATATTATATATATATATATATATATATATATATATATATATATATATATATATATATATATATATATATATATATATATATATATATATATATATATACCAGCCAAGCAAACAAAAGTTAACAATTTATGTATATAGAATAATATGCTTAATTACAATTAATTACAATACAAAAAAAAATCTAGTGCTGTGGGAATATTTTAAATTTTCATCATTAGCATAAAAACTTGTGTTATTTATATACCTATTTACTTACATGCATATATTCTTTCAATTACAACGAGTGTGGGAAAACATTACTGGCCGCTATCTCTATGTAAAATCTATTTAACCCATCATGGCTCAGCGGCAGCGTTGGAATGTTAGCGCGGCTGTTGTGGATTCGATTCCCATGAACGGGGAATTGTGTACAATTGTACTCTGTAGTGATAATCTCTTGGTTAGCTATGAAGGCCTAGTACGTGCCAGTGGTTTTTCTTGGGAACTTGTCTGACTGTAAACGTGACGGTCGTGGGACGTAAACTAAAAGAACCCACAGGCAGGTCAGTTCCATATATAGTCTATGCCCTGAACAGGATTCGAACTCATAACTACTGAGCCATATTAACTTTGACGTTTTAATCTACTCCATGCATTTAAAATGTATGAAAGTTCTCATATACTTTATGAGGATATATTTTATAATATTTAAACACAATACAAGTATTAATTTAGTTGAAAACTAAACAAATTTGGAGAGAAAGCGAGAAACGGATTGTTTTAACACTAGATTATTTATGCTCTACTATGTGTGGGAGAGAGTGGAAAGCTAAAAAAAATTATAAAACATATCTATTCTATATCTTTCATATATATGTTCTTTATCTTTATTTTTATTGTATATAATGTAAATATATATATATATATATATATATATATATATATATATATATATATATATATATATATATATATATATATATATATATATTATATATATATATATTCCGTCACCTAAAAAGTCATACAATCAGTTAAAAGGAAGCCTGAAAATGAAAAATATACATTTATATATTATCATAATGGTTACTTTTAATTAAGGGCAAGTACTATTTACGAAACGAGGGCGTTTCTATGAAGCTAATTGCCGTTTACTACAATTAATTTGCTGTTTGCAATATACGTTGTATTTGTTGGTCTCTTATATCTCCATATGGTAAAGTGTAGGCTAGTTTAAAATAACATATATATATATATATATATATATATATATATATATATATATATATATATATATATATATATATATATATATATATATATATATATACTCGTATGAAGCACTAACACACACAAATATACAGATCTCACATCTCTCATACATCAATGTTATTCTAAAATCATACTGTCTGTGGAATCAATCAAAATAAGCTAGAATTATAGGTATATATAATATATATAAATTTTTCTATTTTTACTTCCTCTGATATAGTAAACGGCGTTGAGTTCCGCAACATATTAATATATATTTATAAGCATATACTCATACGTATACACCAATAAGGTCGTCACATTTCCTATATAAAACAATCGAGGTTCCCACTAGACAATGGTAGAAAATTTTAAAAACGCTTCAATCCGATGCATTCGATGCATATTCAGTCACATAATAAACGCTTGGAACAAGCAAAAATGACCTTTATTCCAAACTGCACAACGATTATGAAAGTTGTCTACATTTTGACAGATGGTCCTCTGGCACAAGATAAAGAATAATGGAATACAAAACACGGCCGACTACCGAGCATTACGTCTAATTCATTAATTTTACACAAATTGTCTCAATCGGGAATAAACCTTGGACTGTCGTAATAGAGTTTAGTTTGACTCGGGGTTGGCTATAACTAAATTTGCGCAAAGTTATACCAGTGTGTGTGTGGGGTTGTTGTCATAGAAACAGTAACTCCATGCGCGCGCAGCATGTTGCACACACCGTCAAAAATCTCCCCTTTTATCGAGAGAGATAGCTTGTGTACTGTTGAAGAGAATGGCCGCTGTGCACTATCGAATATATATTTTTTTCAGGTTTTACGTGAGCCAAGCGCTTCACACTGTATCCCGCATAAAGCATTGCGAACCTAGTGATAAAACACTCCGTTACCCATTTTCTGCTTTTCAGACATTGCATGTGGAGTGTCGGAACTCACCGCTGCAGTTTGTTTTGTTACCAACGAGGAGAATTAAAATAATTAAGTGGGAATCGAACCCACAACCTTCGCATTTACAGTCAGACGCTGTGCTTTTGCGTCATGAGGTCTACTTTATTGGGATAAGCAGACACACACTTTTTGTTCAGTACTTTACTATTTCACTTGACCTATTGTTATACACTTTTTGTTCAGAATATATAATAAATTAAGAAAAAAAATCATTAAAATTAATACACTTGCTAGAACAAAAAAATATGATGACGCTATTCAACGCTACGCGCAATAATGACGTATGTATAATAATAATTAAAAATTGAACAAGACTATTGTGTTTTAGAAGTCTTATTATATATGTATATATATATATATATATATATATATATATATATATATATATATATATATATATATATATATATATATATATATATATATATATATATATATATAACATAATACACTCCGATCTCCGCCTACCAATGTTTATGATAAAAATTAGTAGTACATTACTTACTTAAACATTATATTTATACATTATCTTTCTTTGTGTTTATCCTCCTTACAATAAAATAAAAAAAAAAACGCCATAATTTCAAAGCATAACAACGTTCCGACCGACTGTACGTCGTGCCCAACACATGCGCAGATCCTATACGTGTCTAACATTTGTGTGTGTGCGTATTTTATTCCACAGATTCTGCGCCATGGATCCCAGTGTTCTTGCGACCATGGACAAGGAGGCACTAAAAAAGCAAATTGAAAACATGAAGTACCAAGCTTCTATGGAACGCTGGCCGTTATCGAAAAGTATTGCTGCGTGAGTACTACAATTTATTACTATAGGTTTCACTATTTATAAGAACCGGTGACGTCATGTTGGTATACGTTCTGTTAGGGAGTGGTTTCTGTGTGAACCTGGCCGGTTTCTTTTTTGGTTTGCGTGTTCGATAGCCTTTTTATTGTGTTTGTGTATTTTTTTTGTTTATTTTTTTTTTTGTACAATATGTGTATGTATGTTATCATTTTTTATCGGAATCATCTTGACAATTTGTTTTTAAGTATGTATAATTATACGTATTTTATTTATTATACATTATCGTTAGACAAAATTATAATATTAGTCTAAAGTGTGTTAGCCCATTTGAATAATCAATTAAAAAAGTGAACGCTTCACAGTGGAATTGTACGTACGATTGGCGTGACAAGAAAACTATCGATTTTCCACCGCCATGTAAAGCTTGCAGGATAAAATGAAGCTTTCGCGAACGTGTAGTCCTAAGTTTCCCTTTGAATATCATATAATTAACTTGAATTTTGAGCTTTTTAACAGAAAAACATATTATTAATATTAATATTTTCGTATAGAAATGATTTCTGGTTTGATTTATATATGTAATATTATATTCTGTTTTCTAAGATATATATATATATATATATATATATATATATATATATATATATATATATATATATATATATATATATATATATATATATATATATATTAGAAATAATGTTGATTGGAATGAATTTATGATGAAATAAAAAAAAATGTCATATTCTGTAGTCTGTCTAGTAATGATACTATAATCATTAATACATTGAGTTGACTTAGGTAATTAGTAAGCTTCTAACTAATACTATAAGAGTACAAAAAATAAGTATTGTTTAGAAAAATAATTAAACAGAATCTAGTAATTAATTAGTAATTTTAATCTTATTAATTAGTATTATATTGAACCAATACAGACTTATCGAAATTATCTTTTTTTACATATAAAAAAATATTTTGATTTGTTATCTAGCTCGAAATTAATTAACATGAGTATATATAAATATTTTAAAATGTCATATATATATATATATATATATATATATATATATATATATATATATATATATATATATATATATATATATATATATATATATATATATATATATATATGTGTGTGTGTGTATATAAATTGATTAAGCAATAGGTGTAATGAATAAACAATTATGAAATAACACTTTTATCAACGTATTGCGGTATTATACGTTTTTCCTACTTGATGTGATGTAGAGTTAAATAATAAACTATTTAATATTAAAATAATAGTTTACGACCAATAAGAAAAATTGTATTTTTATTAAAAAATTGTATAGTTCCGTAATTGGCGTTAAGTTACGTTATTTTTTTTTAATTTAAACGCCTCATCTGCCTTTAACGAGATAGACAGAATTAATCTAGCATTAATTTTCTCTAAGTGATATGATAAGATATGATTATTAAATTAATACGCAACAAGCTATTTCAATAAAAAATATGAAAAATGTAAACATATAAAATAACAATATATAAACATACTATCGAAGATATACATATTTATATGTAGATTTTTTTTCATTTTTCATTTTTTCGGTCGTATGAAAAGCTCGGTTATACAATTTATTACATACTAGCGACTTGCTTGCGGCTTCTCTCGCTAGATCTATAGGAATATCACGTACCCCGCATATAGCAGGGCAAACAAAGGGAACCTAGTGTTAAGACATTTGGTTCCCCATTTGCCTCTACATTGATATATGATAAAATATGTTAACGTAATTTCCGTCATAGCGTAGCGGCAGTGCGACTTACTGTAAACGTCATGATAATGGGTTTGATTTCCACTAGGAAGAATGATTTATTTTCATATTCTTGCTCTGGTAAAGGACAAAGCGGCGATGAGATTCACCACTCATGTATGTCTCAAAATTGGGCAGAAAGTAGAGAACGGAGAGTTTTAACTCTAAAACACTCCGTCAGGATAAAGTGCGTATAAAGAATCGTGCTATTTTAGCATTCACAAGTAAAATATTTTGTCCTCAAGAATTTTGCTTAACCCGTCCTGCATATTTTTGTGTAATATTTACAAATATTTGCGCATCCCATATCAGGATTCCTATGATTTTGGTTGAACGAAGTCGGTCGTCTATATTATTTATTATAACAGAATTTATAATTCAAATTCAAATAATTTTATTCAAAGTAAGAATATACATGATTCATTTTTTGAACGTCAAAAACATTACCACCGGTTCACTAAAGTTAATACCTCAGACCTGACTAGAACCGGCGCAAGAAACTCAGCGGGACAATTTTTTTATATAGTCATTTACAATTATTCATTGTTGACAATGATACGCTTGAGATAGACTGGAGCGAGCATTTCATTCCCAAGGTGTGTTATCATTTACAAAATCATTAATTTTTAACACACAAGCGTCATTTCACTATTTTTTTTTAGTTGTGATGTAGAAAATTCTCGGACGTTTTCTATGCCCTATTGTCAAAAGTATAGAAAAAAGTATATAAGCATATAAATCCTATAGTGTGGCACATTTGGGAATTCCCCGCCCTGAAAAGACGAAGCCCAGCGTTCAGTTTCGTTACCTAGTACATAATGTCTTTTGTTATCGCGTAGTTTCAGGATTAGCAGAAACAAAACAGCTTATGGCTGCAACAGTTGTGGGTTCGATTCCCATTCGAGGCGAATGAATTATTTCATTTCCGCACACTGGTAATATGACAAAGCGCGGCGTTGAGTTCCACCACTCAACACGTAATGCCCTAAATTGTACGGAAACTTGAGAACAGAGTGTCTTAGGTTAGGTTAGGTAGGTTTAATAGGTTTCGCTCAGTCTACTATTTTGAATGCAAGAAATATCGTAAACAGTAAAGTATATTTTTGAATAATTTTATCTTGATATGCGGAAAACGTCTTCATACAATACCTTCTATTACCAAGATTCGATATGAACACGCTAGTTCCTCTCTAGCGTGTCATACACTAACCACTAAGCCGAATGGGTCTAAAATTCCATACACTGCATAAGCAACCGTCTGTCTAAAATCAATATTATGAACAAAGGACCTTTGTAAGCCATGGACATGGTCCTGAGTAATTTGAACAGTGCGCAAGTCTTTGTAAAGCATTCCTGTAATTATTGCTTCAGTGGCTTAAATTCATTATACATTTGGAGGCTACTGTGGCATATTTGGAGAAAATTAGCCAGAAAACGCGATGGTAGCTGGTACAATATCGATAATGGATACGTATAACATATATATATTTTACACATCATAATATAGACGGCACAGACGATACTATAGCTTTGAGTGACCTCTTATAGGCATCAACATTATAGGATACCTTAATAATTATTGTAGTCATAATGGGCGAAACTGAAACTTCTTGAAACTGGGCGGAAATTTTAAGGCCAAACATAAATATTTTTTTTCACGTCCCTAGCTTATCTTTTTCTGATCTGCAATGTATAAAAGATCCTGTTCCTCATTCCTCATCCATTTATCATTCCTTATTACTACTGAGTTGTTTGAGCGCCCTTTTTTTTTAAATATTTTTTGTAAGTAGAATTTACTTAAAAGTGTCATGAGGATATATCTGAATACATTGCATAATTTAAGTATCGAGAAAAAAAAATTATATTTTTTTTTATAACTTTATATATAATATAGAATTTGGCAATTGCATCTGAATCAGGTTATGTATATATTTATTTTGTCTTTTTGTTCCATATCGATAATAAATTTCCACCGAACTACTGACTTTACACGCTTGATACTACATACATATACTGACATACTGCTTTCGCCGTATAATCCTTTCTTTCTATTTTAATATATTCAACTGACAACAATTTCCTGTTCCGTTCCCATTTTGAAGTTCTCTCCACTTCCATATGCTTAAGGAGGTCTTGTGTCGTGCCGATGCTTGACATTTCCAAGAGCAACACCGATTTTGTGCAACAAATCCTTTTCCGTACATTCATCATTACTTTGGAACAAATTTCATAAATCTATTCCGAAAAGCCCATCCATAATTTAAGCCTTCATCAAAAAGATATTTAATTAAAGAAAGTCGTGGCATAACTTCAAAGTGTCTGGACCAACTTCATTTCAATAATTGTTTTAATATCTTTTATTTTCCAACAGTATAAAGTTAACATATAATATATCGAATCAAATATTTAATTTGAACTTGTAATATTCGGAATACAAACATAAACCCCCTCCTCGACTCTCAATCATCTGTGTCTAATAACTTATAAAGGGATCCCATTAAGCGTATTGATTGATAATAATCCGATATAACACGATGTTTATACAGCTGGCCGTAGATAAGACTAAAACTGGATATGCATATATATATATATATATATATATATATATATATATATATATATATATATATATATATATATATATATATATATATATATATATATATATATATATATATATATATATATATATATATATATATATATATATATATATATATATATATTAAGCTTTAATACAACCATTGTACGAAAATTTAACATAGCTTTACAGCTTATTAGCTTTATATCGAAGCGGCATAATGACTAGTTTTTGTGTGTGTGGGGAAGGGAGTATCTTGAAAAGAAAATAGACACAACTCACTCTCTCTTTACTCGTCTTCCATCAATTAGATCAAACACCGTTATCTATATAACTAGACCAGAAAAAGGTACATAAACTGATTTCATCGTACTATCCAAAGTAAGCTATTACGGTATAGAAGGAAAAAAATCCACTGCACAAGTGATTACTATAACTTCAATTCCCACTTAAGGGTATTTTTATTAAAAAAAATTACATCTAATAAGACATTATCATACAATTCACAAAAAGTGAAGAACTAACTATATTCAAAATTGATTCTTTCTGTGAAAAAGATAATATTTGAAGTCCAGAACCTAAACCAAATACTTAAATAAAATGCAGTCGAAGTATCGCTCCAATACGTTCAGCTTCATGACGAAATTGGATTAGCAAAGGCTATCCACCAAATGGCTTCTTAATATATATTACGTGTATCGATTTACAAAGACATTTTTATATGGAGAACAATGTATACATGTCTAATATATCTTCGTTGGCGTGCACTTCATGACCCTTCATACTGTAGGATAGACCGTAGACTGCTGTTCTTTTTCATTGATTTTCATGAATTTATATACCACATGTCAACGAAAACTGATGTAATTACGTTTAATAATTATTGCTAAAGATACCTTTTCTAGTTTTTTTTTTAGTTTAGCTTATGTATTTTGGTTCTACATCAGGAAATTCATTATTTCTTATATAACAACTGGTCTACTATAGTTCTGCATCAGATATGCTAGTCTTAAAAATTTATTATAGCTTCGATCCTGCCCAAATCTAATAGCTATACAATCAAATAAATCGTTCAAATGTAAAATGTTCAGTACATTCGAAGATGTGCATGTACAAATAAACAAACAGGCAGACAATTTTTTTTAAATCATATGTTCATATTTTGTTTTTGTTTTTACATCGTGCTGTGACACATGCACAGATGTACAGATACAAATTTATTTATTATATATATATATATATATATATATATATATATATATATATATATATATATATATATATATATATATATATATATATATATGATACAAAACACGGCTTTGAGTCTTGCCATACACGCAATATATCAAAACTTGGGCGGAAAATGCAGTCAGAGTGTCTTAACACTAGATTCCTTTTGCCTACTCTCTTTTATACAGAATTCAGATTGAATCATAAAAAAATAGGCCTGTACATGACATTAGTGAACGTTATATTCCATTTGACATATATAATTAAATATTTCTTTTAAATTAAAACATTTACATTAATTATTTTTAAAAATAGCCCATGCTCAGAAATATAAAGCAAAATGACTTTCCTTACAAATTTGAAGTTATATATTCAGTACAATTGCGAAATTATAAAAAAAGAAGGAGACGATCTTCGCCAATCAAAATATTAGTATCGTCATTACTTCACACCTTCCCACTTTTGAAGCGTCTTTATATGTTTTTATTATATGACACCAGCGTCGACGTAAATGAGTTATGATTTTACTAGTAGCTGATTTGGTGTCCAGATGAAGCAAGTCAGTTAGGTTTTTTTTAATAATAGTAGGTCGGCTCTTATTGGTGGAGAGAACTTGTTTCATTACTGGCAATACAAAGCTCTAAGCCTTGAGTGTCTCCTGAATAGTTCCTTTATATGCTTCTTTATAAATATGTAGTGATTTGTCATAACATGACACATGTCACAATCTCTGCCTGCTCAGATATTGTCATATATATTATGTAAAATGACATTTAAAAAAATATTGAAAATGCCAACATAAATAATAAATACGAGTACCAGGCCAATTATTTATTTTTACTTATTTGTTACAACTTACTTACTTGTTTCTCACACGTACACTTATAGCAGGATAGAGAGAAACTGAAACTGAACTGTTACGATTTCAGTCCAGTTCACCGATATCCGCCCAAATTAGAGACATAGCGGAACTCGACGTCACAGTGTCTACCAAACTGCTGGACTGAAAATAATTCACTCCCTCAACTGGGAATCGAACCCACAAAAGACGCTGTCTCACCTCACCACTATGGTGTCAATGTATACCTAATCAGTAAATAGACAAAAATAATTACATACATTTTTATTTTGTTCCAGGATGAGGGAGTACGTGGAGGAGAACGAGAAAAATGATCCTCTCATACATGCCCCTGATAAGAAAAACAACCCTTGGGCCGAGAAAGGCAAATGCATCATCATGTAATCATAAACTAAGTTAAATAAAAAAAAAATATCACCAAAAAAATATTTCTAAACACTGTTTTGGCACGACAATTAATTTATTAATCTGGTCGCAACATCGGCGTGGACTTGGAAGACCACCAGACCATCAGGATTGAGTCAAAAGCAACTGCCAGACAAAACGACGAGCTGTAACTTACTGCTCAGCGATCAAGCCCAACGCTGGGCATATGCCAGGCCAAAACTTTAGATTCATTTACCGACATTCTCCCTATACGGTTTTTGTTCCCCGAAATCTAGTCCTCTTAATACGAATATTATAAATGTACAATTTGACTGTGCGCGTAACAAGTATGTTATTTATGAATGTTTTGTTAAAAGATAAAAAAAATGGTTGTAAATACGTTAAATTTTGTATTTCTAGTAAAGTAACGTTCGGAGTCTATCGGTAGAGTAAAATGGGAAAGTAAACGGTGGACGCGTTAATGAATAAAATAAAATTTTAAAGAATAAACCGACGTTATTCGACGTCTTTATAAAATTTGATTTAAAGCAGCGTCTTCAAAATGGTTGGAACATTTGAAACACACAGAAAGCTTGAATCCAGGCGCTTCGATGCAAAGCAAAGCAACTTCCTCTTAGATATTTGCGTGGTTCCGCCCTGGATTCTAATGTAATGGATAAACGGCCGAAGTAAACAGAAACGTACTCTTCTACTTCGGTCACATTTAACTTAACTCGTCACAATCCATGTTCTGGAACCGAAACGGAAATTAAAACTTTGCCATCGCGCCTAGATGATAAATTACTAAAATTAAATGTGAAGATTCAGAGAGCTCATGAATCTTTATATTTAAATAACGTATTATTAAATAATGATAAATAAAATATAGGGTATATCGCACATCACAACTTAAAAACTATTTGCCGAATCACAGACATAAGGCTAATGAAGGATATAAATTAGACGTTGGCAATAAAGATCGTAGACGATGTAACCAAAAATTGTCGAAAAGTTAAACGTAGGTCAGTGAAATTACTATTAAGATAATCATTGCTAAAATACCAACCATATTCTCGTTCGAAAAAAAAAACGTAAGTTTACTTAATAATAAGTTGATTTAGGATAAAGTTTTTTATAAATGTGGTACATTCCGCGGTGCCATTGTCTCGTAACGCTTCTATTTACTATTAGATTCTTGTCTTCTTCAATCTCCATTATTCTTAAGTATGTTATGTTGTATGTCACAACCAGTAGATCCCCCATACGTGTGATAATATATCGCTCGATCACATAATAAACACCCTTAACTTTAACCCTTCTATTATAAATTTTAGATAAATAAAATATTGACTACAATTTTAAATCTAGCATTTGAATAGCTTAGTATTAATTAATTCAAAATTTAAATCGAATTAAATTTAGCTATCACGAAAATTATTCACTAAAATGAACTAACTCGTATCGTAGTTTCCAAGATAAAATTTTCTTCTAAATTTATATATTATAATATCTAAAATATGTTAAAACTATTTTTGATTAAACACAACAACGTTTTCCATACAAAATGGAGTTACAATTGTCGTTTAATTGAAAGGAGTTGTTAGCTATATAATATCAAGTAGCTATTCATGTAGCATCCCATTAAAGGATTGCATTGAAACCTAAATTTCATTAAATAGAAAAAAAAATTATAAACTAACGCACTGTAGTTTCTTAGATTAGATTAAATTAAAATCTAAAATTAAATATTATAATACCTACTTCCTTACCATATCTAGACACGATCTACGAAGAATCATTCTGGCTGTGAACACATCCCGATTGTTTAGAGGCACCTCATTGGCGTTCGGATTTGCTAATGCCGACAATAACGTTTCGATTTCAATACATCTTAGACACACGTCATAGGACTGTTCAATACCTTCTATACAAACTTCTATCTATCTATCTATCTTTTTCTTCCCAAATTAGCTACATTCCACACTTGCTTGTCTCTATCATCTTTTCTATCAACTTCGTTTATAATTTCATACTAACTATCCTTTCTTGGTCGAGAATAGTTTTAAAATTAGATATCTAGCAAGTAATCCGTAGACTTAGTGATAAATTAAACGAAAAAAAAAAAAACAAAAATCAAAACTTGTTTGTTAACTTATACGATAAAAGTTGCAATTCAGAGAATTAGCCGTAGTATATAATATGATAAAATTAATAATAAAATTAATGACTTTATTTAAAATATATACATAATATGTAACTAGTGGATAGATTAAGGTGGACGGGCTATTGGAGTTGCGCGTTGGCAAAGTTTCATCAAGCCGTATCAATATTAAGATCATCGTTCAAGCCATTTTAAGGTGTTACTTATTTTACATAGTTTATTATTTAATTGTTTGAATTTAATTATAATTTATTTATTAATTAATTTTATTTATTACGATTTTAATTTACGTTGTTAATTTTTTTTATCGAAACCAAAGATAATCAGTTCTCGGACGATGCAGTCCTTCGTAAGTTATATGTAACGGCTAGGTATATATTTAAAACGGAAATCGCTCGACAAAGTGAATTTTCATATTAACATTCACGTTTTATTTAAGCTAAATAAACTTAATTAATCGGTAACGTTTAAATGGATTAATCCAAAATTTAATAATTAGGTAAGGTGATGTTGGAAATGATTTTTTTAGAATCATTAGACTTAAGGTATTATATGTTATTATTAATATGTAATCAGTAATTCACTGAAATAAATCAAAGTCTGTAACGGTTTGTGTTTATTTTGTGTGGTTTGTGCTAACGCCTCCCTCATTTCCTTTAAAAGTTGACATTAAAAATCAATAATTATTTATATATTAATCAAATATTATTAACACAACACGCAATGCCTCGAAAGGCGGAAAGTGGGGAACGGAGTGTTTTAACACTAGGTTCCTTCAGCCTACGGTTCCCTCTGCCTACCCTGCTATGTGCGGGACACAGCGTGAAACTTAAATAAATAAATAAAATAAATATTAATAATAAAACAATAATTAATAATAGTATTAATAAAGAAAAATAAAATGATAATGATAGATAGATGTTAAATACGATGATTTGGGTTCGATCCCCATTCGCGGTATTAAATTATTTTCATTTCTCCATATAGAAAAAACAGAGTGGCGTTAAATTCCGCTACACCACACGTAGTATTTAAATAAAGAGAGAGTTAGAAGTTCATAATAGAATATAGCCATATGATAGATGTATTGATGACTGATAAATTTAAAAATAGCAAATGATTATTACTTCTCCATCTCCTTATTAGAAATGCTTTATAAGACTGGAAGGATATTTATATGTTAATTTAAATGTTTTTTTTTAAGATATATTTAAAAACCAGTCAAGTAATACACATACTATAAATACGTATGACATAAGGTGGGGATAAAACCCACCAGACATACCAGTATATTGTTTGCACCATATTTTACTAACTTTATGTAATATAATAATCTAAATTCAGCCTCAAATATATCCTTAGTTTAATAAAATCCCGCTGCCACGTTTATCCCGCTGCCCTATCCCGGTGCTATTACGGGAAATTACTATTTTTGGTGGCGCGTGAATCATTCGAATCCCTTAAGCCTGTATTTATTCCACGGGATAAGATTTTAACAAGAAATGTATTTTTTTTGTATTTTGTTCTGTTTAATATTTGGCAAAATATTCAGAATTTTTGTGGTTCAATTTATAGGTAGGGAATAAATTTTAGTTTATGTATTTGTGTTTGTACGTATGTATGTATATATGTTCTTTTGACTTAATTTATATTTTTTAATCCTTCTATTTTGCAAAAAAAAGTACTTAAGATTTGTTTATGTATATATCGTTCATACTAGTTACTTGACAAAATCTCAAACTGTTAGGCTTAGTTCCTTCCTAATCGTATTAGCAGGATATGCGAAGGTAACCATAGGCAAAAGAAACCTAGTGTTAAGACACTCCGTTGTCCACTTCCTGGCTTTCGAGGTATTGCGTGTTGAGTGATGGAACTTAACGCAGCGCTTCGCCTTGTTGGGAGAGCGAGTAAGGTGAATATAATTCATTGTCAACGTTTACAGGCAGACGCTGTCTGTGCCTTCTCGTATGCGTCACGATGATATCATTATTTTTTTATTAAAATTAAAGGACATATAGGGAGAAACTGTCCTAAAGTCATGGTCATTTAAGCTCAGAGAATAAGCATCATAGAAAAATATTGGTATACGAACACAATACTCTTCTCTTACTGAATGACTGACAGACAGGTCACAGCCGAAATTGAGTAACGTAGACACCTAAAATTAAGCATGTAGGGTCCTTAGAGAGAACCTTAAGGGAGGATTTCAAATGGGCCAAGACGGCTCAGTGCAGCTTATCTATATATAAAATGTAATTCAGATTTCTGCCCACTTTGGTGAGACAAAACGTGGCGTTTACTTCCGCCATTGAACAAGCTATGTCCTGAATTCGGGCGGCAGGCAGATAATGGTGTATCTTGACACTAACGTCTCTCTATGCTATCTATGCTACAGAGTGAAAATGCCCCCAGCCCGCTCGTCGGCCGCAAGCCGAGGCTCGAGTCCCGCAGGGGACGCGCTTGCCGCCGACGTTTCCTCTCAGACAGAGGACTGAGTACCCTCTTCCCTCCCCAACCGGTGTCGCTGTCAAAGCCAATAGAGCTAACAGCATTAAACTTACAATAAAAAAAAGAAAATAATGAAAATGTAAGTATAATCGAGACACGAAAATGAAGAGTAATCGAACATAATTATTTCTGAGTCCTTTCCTTCTCTTTAATTATGGCGTATAGTTATATCATTTCTCAAATTTACACTAACAATAACTGCAATACAGTAAAATATTGTAACATACTCGTATTTACAATTTTCATAAATAAAAACGCCTGAAAAAAAATATAGCAAACTACTTTAATGTAACTAATAGCTATTAGATTTTATTAAAAAGTATTATTATGTGTTAACTTCCACCTGACATTGACCAAGTGAATTGTGTGGCACGTTGCAAACGCTATAGCTGAAGAGAAAAAGCTGAAATAATTTTATTGATTTCTTTGACCGAAGTAACCAGTAACCAAGTTATTTGTTTAAGCAATATTTTATGATAAGCTAGCGACCCGCTGTGGTTTCACTCGCTTGGACTATTATTTTTTTCCATATAAACTTAATAACATTAGTTGATCCTAAATTGTAGCCCATATATTATTGTAATGTATAAGCTATATTACTAGAAATTTTTATTTAAATCCGTTCAGCAGTTGTTGTTTGAAAATCATTTATGTACACATGATACATACTAAATTCTCGCGGCTCGGACTTGCTTTGGCCATAGGTATCTACAGTGGGTTCAATAAAAAAAAACAATTTATACTAGTAGTGTATAAAGCATAAAGCAGAGTAGTCAGAGAGAACTTAGTGGGTAGACACTCCGTTCCCCGTTCCTTTCGAGACATTTCATGAAGCGTGGCGGAATTCAACGCAGCACTATGTCTCGTTACCAGAGCGAGATTGTTCACAATCTTGACGTTTACAGTCCCCAAAAATTTATTTACTATATAATATACAAGTATAGTATATAATATACATGTATAGTATATAATATACACCTATACGGTGTGACTGGGAGTAGTATCTGACTTTTAGCGCGATAGATATGTTTTTAATCCTCAATATACAATTTTTTTTTAATTATATATATTTTTAATAGAATTTTTATTCAGGTATTTTTTTATCTAACATAAACCGATCTGTGCTATAGTTTGTAAATAATGTGTTCTCCTTTAACTGATAGTACATCATTATGTAAGTAACTACCAATTAGCAAATATTAGACGTACCTAAAGAAAAAAATATGAACAGCTTTCAGAGATCCGTATGAATAAATAAATTAGAGTACTTTAGGTTTTCTCTGTCACCCTGTTCTGTACATGGAAAACAAACGTGAATCCACTTTTCCTTGATAAGTATATCTCAGCTAAACCGTTTAGTAGCTTAATATATAGCCTATATAGAACTATTGGCGACAGCCCAAAGCCATGTTCTCGGTGGCAGTACGATATAACGGTTGTTACTTGTTACTGATAAAAAATGACTTTAAGCTTTTGAAACAGAGAAGTCGGTTAATTTGCTCATAATTTCTTGCTCGCTTCACATATCTCGCAGTATTTTGTACTAAATCGTGTTTTTGTAAAAATAAAATACAAGAAATTGACTAACTTTACTAGAAATTCACTTAAATTGACTAACTACTCCACTTCCTTGCAAATACTGCTCCTAGACATTGGATGGAAGCGTCAGTTGTTATAATAAACGTGTTATTCTTCATAGTCAATGTATTGTTAAAGAGAGCAATTTTTAGTGTTCCATACTTCAAAAGAAGAATACGGAACCCTTATAGGATCACTCTGTTCCTCTGTCCGTCTGTCTGCCTGTCTGTCAGACCATTCTTTCTGTCAGACCATTTTTCTTGTCAGACCATTTTTTCTGAATCACGTGGAAGAACCAAGCTGACATTGATACCAAATATCCAAGTCGATGACCTCTTGCAGCACAGAAAAAAATCAAACCTTCTAAGTCAACGCAATCAAAAGATATGAACGTTTATTCATTTTTTTTATATTTTGTATGAAAATCGTCGCGTAATCAAAACCTACTGGGTGCTTTCCGTCATCCCACAATTATGAAATTTGGCAATAAGTTACAGCTTATAGTACAACCAAAGGAAAAAGTCCAAAAAATTAAAATTGGTAGTAGGTGTAGTTCATTTCATACAAAATGAGTGCATACGACCGCAAACATAAGTTTGTCGACCCTCAGTAGATGTATTTCATTGAGCTACACTTAGAACTTACAGTATATATATATATATATATATATATATATATATATATATAATATATATATATATATATATATATATATATATATATATATATATATATATATATATATATATATATATATATATATATATATATATATATATATATATATATATATATATATATATATATATATATATATATATATATATATATATATATATATATATATATATATATAATATATATATATATATATATATATATATATATATATATATATATATATATATATATATATATATATATATATATATATATATATATAAAGGATAAAATCTCAAATTTGATCATTTATAAGTTAAATGCAGAAATGTACCATAACAAACTTATATTCGTAGTTAATTTCATATAAAATGAGTGGATACGACTGCAAATATCTAAGTTTGTCAATTTCTATAGGTAGTATTTTCCTCAGCGGAAGACCTACAATCTTGAAATAGGTACGGAACCCTCGGTCCGCGAGTACTACTCGCACTTGACTGATATTTTTAATTTTATTGCATATTTTTTTGTATATCGTCTAATATATCTTTCTCGGTCAATTGTGCAAACTCTATATTAACATCAAACTTTTCACATTCTTGTATTGTTTTTTATTTTGTAGTTCCACGCTGTATCCCGCACATAACAGGTTAGGCAGAGAGAGCTATAGTCTATAGAAAACTAGTGTTAAAACACTCCGTTCTCCGTTTCCAACTTTCAACATTGCGTGATGAATGGCGGAACTCAGCGCCACGCTTTTTGCTAGAGCGAAAAAAAAAATTAATATGTGAATCATATAATTTTTTTTTTTGGCTATAACAAAAAGCGTTCTCCCCTCGAAATCGAACCCACCACACCGCAGACAGACGCATCTGCCGCTGCACCATGACGGTACTCATGGTGTTTATATACCTATGTTTATATAAGTCGAATAGTTAATTTTCATTCCAAACAAGTTTCAGCAGTAAATCTTGTTGCCTTCGCGAGTCGACAGGGGGTAATTATTTAGAAGGGTGCGGGTGTTACGCTCGGCCCTAACAAATGAGGTGTGAACTAGCTAGCTCATATCTATTTAAAATTGATCATATTATCATAATATAATTATGTAAGGGCCTCGTGGCAGCGACACAGCGTCTCACTGTAAACACGACGGTTGTGGGTTGGGTTCCCACTTGAGGAATTAAATTATTTCCTGGCTTTGGTAACAAGACAAAGCGCGACATGTCTCGAACATTGGGTGAAAAGTGGGGAACGGAATTACGGAGTTAGCCTGTTATATCGTGGGCTTTAGTGAAAAGCTATTTCCTTATTAGTAGCATAGTACTATAGTACTAAGGCTATCTTTCCACTTTGTAGTACAGTCCAGTTTCTAATAACGTTGGCTAAGCGATGTCTGCTAGTCTCTAAATAACGAATATTGTATATTAGCTTATCTATATCATGAAAAACTCTTCTGTTATTGAGTAACCGACGGACACTGTACAGTCCAAATTACGCACCGTTGGAAACTGAAAAATGGTATTAAGAGTCTGTTTTAAAGATTTTACGTATAATGGCCACGCAAAGTAAATTGTAAGCTACAGCTCGTGTTAATATATTCATCAAGCCACGTTAGATCAATGGGTGGAGCGTGATTGAGGGCACAAAGGTGATGGCCTCCTACACAAAAGCTTTTTATATATATATATATATATATATATATATATATATATATATATATATATATATATATATATATATATATATATATATATATATATATATATATATATATATATATATATATATATATATATATATATATATATATATATAAATTTTCTCTGCTCTGGAAAGTCCACCGTGACCATTGAGTACCGCTTCTCAATCTCAAAAAGGGCTACGACAAAATGACTATATCTTCATTATATTTATCTGATCAATTAGTTAACCCAGTAGGGTGTTTTAAAAAGAAATAAAGGAGTGTCTTAACACTCGCCTCTCTCTGCCTTTAGTGATTTATGCGTGAAAGTAAAAAAAAAATATTTTAAATTTAATACACATATTCTATATATGATATTTGAATCGGTAGCAATTCAGTACTTAGCTTGCATTTTAATACAGAAATATTGAAAAAGAAGAGACTAAATATAGTATAAAAAAATCGGTCAAGTGCATCTTCTAGCACTTTGAAAGCATTTTGATGCTTAATATTTATAAATGAAGCCCAATGTAGAAGTGACCTAAGTCGTTTTTATGAAAAATGCCTTGTCCATTATTATAATTTTACTTTTGGATCGTAAAATGTGGAATTGAATTCACTGTGTATCAAATCCATGGAAGCTCGAAAGCGTTAACTCCTTTAAAATACATTAAAGCTCGCATTTCAAATTCAAAATATTTTCTATTAAAATAGACTTTTCAAACACTTGTGTATCGTTGAATCATATCGTATATTTCAATATACGTATATATTAATAGTATTGTAAGAAATATTTTAAAATCTCACTTAGGCCATTTCACTTCACAGACGGAACAAAATGTATTTGACAATGTAAAATGACGAGAGTATCTTGATATTTGAGCACCTGTTATAATGTCTTGAGTGTAAGTGCCAACCGCAAAGTGACCCCAACTAATATTAATGACATTTTACGTAATTTTCTATTATATTTTTGAAAATTTAAATATCTTATCAATTTTCTCCGCATTTAGCACGTTAGTAGTTACCTAGTGTTAAGACAATCCGTTGACCCACTTTCCACCCAATTTTCGAGACGTAGCTAGTTGGGATGGAACGGAGAGAGAGAAAATTGAATATTTAATTCTACCTGGTCGAGAGGGTATCGAACCCATAACCTTTGCGTTTATAGTTAAATGCCGTGCGATGTTATGATGACCCCAAATAAAACAAAATAAAAAAATAGATTACAATATACACATTGCCAAATTAATTGAAATATTATTATTATTCCTGGGAAGAGAATTTTTGATTTGCTTACCAGCCTTCTCTGCACCCACTCTCTGAACTATTGTATCCTGCCACTAAAACGAAAACGGAGAACGGAGAGCTCTGCTCACTGTGCTTTACGAGAAAAAAGCATGAAGCGAAAATTAAGCACAACTAATTCTATGAATAATAAATAATATTTGAAAAAAATATATTTTAAAAAAATATATATTGTAAATGCTTAAATCTAATAACATATTTATATGGAAATTTTCCATAGACAGCCCAGAAAACAAAAGTGTTCGGCCCATTTTTGGTACCATAAAAATCACTCGGTTTGAGCTCCTTGTCAAAGAGTGTCACGAGCGTTTTCTTCGAATGTAGGTTACAATGTCATGTCGTATATTGATGTTGACAAGAAAGTAGTCAGTCATCCAAAATATTGACTGATTAAAATAAAAAAAATTACTTTACACTGTAGTTCGCATATAGCAGGGTAGGCAGAGGAATCTTAGTGTTAAGACACTCCCATATTCCGCCCAAATTTCGTGACATGGCATGTCGAGTGACGAAACTCAACGCCTCTCTGTATCTTGTTACTAGAAGTGAAAAGAATGTAGTACCCCGAGCGGGAATGGAACTCATTACTATCGTGTTTATAGTCAAGCGCTGTTTATATAAGAAACGACTGCCTCAATTAAGATAATAATTCTTATTTATAATCTATATTTATCTACTTCCAGAAAAGTAGCAAAAAAGCTTACAGTCAAGACTGCGTTCGCCGTTTTTAGCCCAATTTCGAAACATAAGTAACCTTATCGTAGTTGACATGTAAGACCTATCCTCCAATGGAATTGAACTCAAAACTGTCCAACTGCGACAGAATGTCATAAAGTTGTCAATTCTATATGTAATATATAAACAAAAGTTACAATGGATAAGTTACAATATATAAGTTAGTGATATATTATTCCGTTCTTCATTTTCAGTACATTTTAAGGATATCATTGCTTAGTGATCTTAGATCACGTGACTTACAGCGTTGGTTATGGGTTCGAATCAATCAAATAAATGTCAAAATATTGTATGAAAGTTGAATAATGATGAAAATAAATGATAATTTTTTTTTTAAGTAATAAAGAAAAACTTATAAAAAAAGTTAAATCCTAACTAGACCTACCTATTTAAAATTTAATATATTACTATTGGATACCGATAGGATAAGTACCTGATACATATCATGGTAAAAGCATTTTATCTATAAATTAATCATTCCTAAACAATACAAATCAAAGTGGCCATTACGCCTTGGCATCAAATGATAGTGGAAATATACTCTATTGTTTAAGGTTAGTGACAACAGCACAAATAAGCACAGATTAACAAAAAAAAATTGCATATAGAGTCCTTGGAGAATATAGAGAAGTACTGATAGAGCATTTCACGCAGATCTACAATTGTAACAAACGGAATTTACGTTTTAAGTATGCAAGTGGAATTGCGGGTTACAGCTAACAGCCGGTTAAACATAGACTCTACGGGAAAATTGGGAACACTTATCGTGACTATAACAAATACATTTCAAGTTAGGCAAAGTATCTATCGTATATTTTCACGTTATTTTTCTATCCTGTATATAGTAGATAAAGGCAAAGTGTTAAGACACTTTACATTGTATGTTGAGTGACGGAAATCTACGTCACGCTTTGTATGGTCTTCGGAGAGAGAGGAAGATAAAATAATTCAACTCTCCGAATTCTCAGAATGGTGAAGGAAATGGGATTGAACCCACGACCTGCTGCGCTACAGGTTGGTACTCGGTTTTACTATAAAAATTATATCTTTTTTATAAAATACCAAAGACAAAGTGGCCGAGAAGTAATAGTAAATAGTCTGACACAGAGGGTTACTGAACGCGATACGCTCTCAACTGACTCGCAAAGGCAAGAAACGTGTCCTTGCATAAAGCTCGCCTCTTGGTAGAGACTCCCTTATAATGGAACAGGGTTGTAAATATATGAACCGTGGCGCTGTTGGGAAATTACGCAAAAAGAGTATATGCATTTATGCGGAAAGTAAATGAAGAAGAGGGCGGAGTGTCTTGGCTCTAGTTTCTCTCTGTTATCCTTTATATAAGGGATGAAGCGTTGAACTGGAAAAAAGAGTTCTCTGACTTAGTATGGCAAAGTTAATACCCGATGATTCTAAATTGTCTTGGCTCTAAATTCAGAATAAGTTTATTATCTATACCTATATGAAGATAATTAAAATATATCGAAGTGTTGTATCAGTCACATTCTAAGTAGCTGAGGTATTCTGGCAGCAGGTACAGGTACAGTGGGTATGTTTTATTTCGAATCAGTTTCTGGGTTAGGCGCGGTACCCAAACAAAATCTTTTTTTTTTTTTATTTTATTTGTCTGTCTTTATGTTTGTTTGGGTTTATCTTCAGAACAACTTAACCATATTTTACAAAACTTTCTCTTAAGAAAGTTTTATAAGAAACAAAGCAACATATATGCTATTTTTATCCCGGGATACCGATTAACGGATACGTATACGTATCCCGTTATACCTTCTTTAGTGCATTTTATCCTAGTAAAATGTTGCATATAAAATGACACTTATAACTTTAAATAATCTTTATTTCTAAAAAAAAATTTGGACATATCAATATTTTTCATGGTTTTTTTTTAAATTATTATGCGTTTTCTATTAGATTAAATCTGAGAACACCAAACAAGCGATCTTATAGTAAAAAAATATAAAACTTGCCTTTATTATAATATTGTTACAACCCTGTAAGCATTTTCTGCCACATTTATCAGGCTAGCGGCCTCAATATTATTTACGTGATCCATTCACCAAGTATACATTTATATCATGTGTTACAGAAAATTAGGCTTAAAATAAGATGAGAGGGAGAATTCAAAACTTGATATAATGCGTAGTTAATATACAAGGTATGAATATTTGAAGCTATCGTGGCGCAGTGGAACAGTGTCTCAGTAAATGATTGAAGGTTCTTCCCCCGCTCAGGTAAGACATAGTGCGGCGTTGGGTTCCGCTATGCCCACAATGTTCCGAATTCAAACGGGTAGCGGAGGACGGAAATCTGTGCTAGGTTAAATCTATCTACCCTACTTTGAACTGTAGAAATATTTTTAGGCATCAACACATCTTAGTACTTAGGAACGTCGTTTTCTGAATTCTTTGCTTTCCAACGAATTTTATAGCTGCCCTTAGCTAACAAGAACAAATGAAAATATTTCAAATAAGAAAATGAACACGCAACACTTTTCTTTAATAACAGTCGAAAGAAGTGGATCGATATGCTAAAATAATATTCACAGTAACCAATCTAATTGGAGCTATCTCTGCTTAACGGCACAGAGACTGACTGTAATGATTGTGGGTTCAAATCCCACTCACACACTTTTCCTTGCTCTATTAACAGTATACATTTTGAAATCGACCATTCCAATATGCAGAGTCTCAATATGAAGACTGGGAATGTAGTATATTAACACTAGGTTCCCTCTGCCTACCCTGCTATGACCGGGATATAAATCAAAATATTCTTCATTCAAATGGCTAGTACAAGCACTTTCGAATCCTCAATTAACATATGTGTCAGTATTGTCAGTAAAAAAAAACTAAACTAATAATGTAAATAATAATATGTTGTAATATTATAAAATAATGTTTATTACATTATGAATCATTAAATCCACAAGTCTTCAAACAATGATGTGACAGGAAAATGATAAAATTATTGCTATCTAATTGAAGTGTTCTTGACATCATAATATGAATTGATTTCAATATTATTTCTACTCGGGGATTTTACTTTCAAAATGAAGTCTCAAAAGAAGACGTAATGAACAAATGATATGGTCATTTTTTTAGACGCATATCCCTCTAAGTATCTGAGGCAGAGAGATTGACTGAGAGAGAGAGACTGTTGTTAGATCTTATTCTTTTCACCTCATTTTGTTTTTCCAGAGCGTATGAAATTAATCTTAATATCCCCACGACTGGGATTCGAACCCCACGTAATCAACGTAATGCTTAAATGTGGTACAAATAACCAATAACTCACATACTTACAGGCAGCAATACGTATTCATTAAAAAATAGATTCAAAGAACTAATTATCGCAGCTTTATACAAAGTCATTCTAAAGAGTTTTCTAAACGATTTTTCCGAATAAATTTTATTATATTATAATATGTATGAGCTTAAGCTTAGCAGTAATGGGATACTTTGGTTGACCTTAGGAACATAGTGTCGAAGATACTGGAAGAAGTGGAAGAAGGAGAAGGTCACGTAAAGAGCATGTGGACCCCCTGGAGGCATGTACCCCCTGGAAGAGGTTAATAACAGTGGACGAGGACCGCAACGATTGGCGCTCCGTTCTCTCTGGTTAACCCTCCACCCCTCCCCCATCCCTCCTTTACCCCTGGTAAGTAAGTAAATAAGTATCAATAAGCTTTCATTATTATAAACGTAAAATGAACCACCTAATAATAGCTTCGGTGGCTATGAATAGTTGATAGCTCATTACTTATTCTATAAAAGTTAGCTGTATTAAGATATAAAGTAAGGTGGTCTTAAACATCGATACTTGAAGCTTATGTCATAATAATTATTTTACACGCCATCGTGCGCAGATGCGCAGCATCTGCTTATAAACGCGACGGTTGTGAGTTCGATTCCAACTCGGTTTTCTCTGCCTACCCTACTATATCTAGAATTAAGATCTAAAAATATAAATATACGAGTGTACCATTAAATGTGTAGTCAGTGCTTTTTGGTCACTTATCCGCTTTTTACTGGTGGATGAAAAATTAATTAATTAATTTTTTTTATGTTGTTATATTAATAAAATTAAAAAAAGAATGACGGTATGACTTCATGTAATTTAATACAATTAATTAGAAATCTGCCCTGTAGCCTGCCTTTAGTAACATGTCTATAGTTTATATGAGTATCTATGTTTGTTTGTTTTTTTTTTTAAAAAAGAAAGTGAACCATATCTGATTTCTTATAATATTATTATTATAAAATAAGTCACAAACTTTTAAATTACAGCACAAAATACTTATTAGTACTGGAAACTTCCTAAAGTCCCCTTTTTTAGTTTTTAATTTTAGATATTACTGCGAATGCTCTCTTAGTCGCCTCAAACACTCTCCAAGAAATTTCACATTTCTCCACCGCTTTATATCGACTGTGCTTTATGTGTCGGTCAGTCAGTCACGAAAAAGTTTTATATACATACTAGCGACCTGCCCCGTCTTTACATACAACGTTCACAGATTTTGTTGTCATTCATAATATAATACGAACATATTTTCTATAGAAGTTACTCAACTTACTTAAAAGTAGCGACATATAATTGCCGTATGAAAAATATATCACCTTAGAAACATTCTTACCTTTTTCTTGAAACATTCTATCTGCCTATTAATAGAAACCGCATCAAAATCCGTTGCAAAGTTTTAAAGATTTAAGCTCACATAGAGACAGACGGACGGACAGACAGTGATAAAATAAATAATTGGTACAATTATCTTTTGACCGACAGTTTATATAAAACCTCCCTAGCATACATATTTATATGTAACTTTAAATTTTAATATTAATATGTTAGTTGAATAAAATTTATTTTGATTATTGCAGTCCATGGCTTTGTGCCAACTTGTATAAATATGCATATCCGCAAACTCCGCATCAGCCTGTATAATCGTTTCGTGTCGTTATTGAAATATTTAACTTGTATAATTCTTGTTAGCTCTTGTTTGGCGTTTTGTGATTTTATAATGTATATAGTGTCTACATTTGCACACTTAGTTTTAAGCGTAGAAAAGTAGAAAAAACGTGAAAATGTGAATATATATATATATATATATATATATATATATATATATATATATATATATATATATATATATATATATATATATATATATATATATATATATATATATATATATATATATATATATATATATATATATATATATGTATATATATATATATATATATATATATATATATATATATATATATATATATATATATATATATATATACGTGTGTGTTTATAAAGCGTGAAGCTACTAGAAAATGACTAATATGCAGCTTTTTCAAAAAAGAAAAGAATGTATAATTTAAATGTAAAATTTAATCGCCACGCAAAAGAAAAACAAAGATAGCAGCTGGGTAAAGGTGAAATTAAATAATAATTCCACCAAAATATAAACCCACAACCATTGCCCGCTGTCATATAGTATACCACTACGCCACAACGGCTTCTACTTATGCATATCATATGTATGTTGGTATTGTAAGACACTTATCACTATGCGCTGTTGAAACAAGTGTTTGTGGATTTTACATGTATTTTATCGCTTCGTTACTTCACTAGGAGATTGCTTTTGTCAGATATATATATATATATATATATATATATATATATATATATATATATATATATATATATATATATATATATATATATATATATATATATATATATATATATATATATATATATATATATATATATCGGGAGGCTAACCACTATTGTAAATTGTAAAATTACATTCAAAAAGAGCAACTGTTGAGTTTCTCGCCAGCTCTTCTCATCAGAACTGCCCTCCGATCTGGCGGTAGCTTCTTGAAGGACTGACAATACTGACTCTTATGTTAATTGACGATTCGAAAGTGCTTGTAATAGTCTATTTGAATAAAGAATATTTCGATTTTGATTTTGTGGCTATTTAAAAAAAATATTTTATGTAACATATGGAATGGCGCTTACGTTTTTATCACATATAAAAGTAAAAAAAGGAAAAATTGAAGATAAATTTAATATACTCAGTCCACTCAAGAGCTTATTTGGGTTTGAAAAAATTGATTGAAAAAGTAAAATTTGTACACACTTGTAATTTATTAGAGAACTTCGATACACAATTACAGAACAAATATAATTATTTTTTTACTTTTTTTATTAAGTATAATTTCCGATATTTTTGATTTTTCTTGTAAACAGTACATATGATGGTTTCGCAACACATTTTTAAAATGAATTAACATGGAGTTACTTGTTATGAATTTGCTTACTTCAATTTCAATATAAACTTTGCTCGCGGTGGCAGTTGAACCCATAATCATCTCTTCAGGGTTCTGTACCTTAAGAGAAAACCTTATCAGGATTATTAGGATCACTTTCTTGTCCGTCTGTCAATTTTTCTATCTATCTGTACGTCTGTCAAGAGTATTTTCTCAAAATGGTGTGGAAATATAAAGCTGAAACTAATACGGAAAATTCCGATCAGTATCAGTCCATTCCGGGTGATTCTTCAAAATAGATGGTAAATGGCTAATTTATCTGGCTTTTTTGAATTTCGATATTTAAATCAAAATGAAAAAGTTATTTAGTATAAAATGTTAAAACTAATAATATATGTAAATTGCACTGGGTTGCTTCAAGTAGTTTATTATTAAGAATGCACTGATGAATTGATCATTCAGATGAATTATCACAATGACAGATAAATGAGATTTTATGGACAGATTTATTGGAGAAGTACAGATAAATGTTATTACAATCAACTTTATTACAAAATATAAGGAAGAGTAACATTATTAATTAATTTAAACAAACTGTTACTCTTAAATTTATCATTCTTATTGATGCTTACAGTCATGGAGTCACAGTTATATCACAATATAATAAATAAGAATCTAAATTGTCGTCAGGCATTCAGTCGGCAGGTATTCTTAATTTTATTTTTAGATTAAAATAAAAAAAAATAGTTAGAAATGACTATTAACCAGTCTTCATTATAAGTAATATCTAAATAATTAACGTTATATATCAATCGAATTGAAATTCCAGACAAGCTGGTGTATTCTCGTGCAACTTTCTAGTTATTTCCTGAAACTATGAATTACTTGCTTGAAATTATGAATTTCTTAATTTTTTTTTGTAATCTGGAAAGAATGGAGGATATGAGACATTCGATGGACTATTAGCTAAGTCATTGTACTATTGAGACCTGCTGCGAGAGATCATAGACGGCCCTGGTATAGATGATTTCAGTTCTCTGCTTTCTATTAGTGGCAAGTGTAGGTAGGATATTATTGTCTTGTCGCGATTCAAAATTAATGTGATTTATTTAAATTCATCTAGTATGTAAAGAAGATAATACTTTCAAGATATAAATCTTATTAAAGTGTGCCTTTCTCTTAAATGCCAGACATATTCAGACTAATGAGTACCAGATAAATGAGAATTTGGATCAAAATCGATTCCTATACGTTTATTAGTGATTAACTCATTTTTTAACATTAATAAATATAAATATACAACCTGAAGAGATCTAACAAAAATTGTTAAAAACCTTAAGAACTCTAACAGTATCCCAGAAATGACGATAGATTAACTATGCCACTTACCTTACAAACGCCAGATGACTGGTTTACATAGTGATTTCTTACTAAATTACATACAGAAACGATCACTCTGACAACGAACACTCACAAACTGTTGAGTCGAAAAAACTCGCGCCGCCTTTCATAAGCCGATATTTTTAATAGTAAAAATTAAATCCCGTTGAAGTTACAGGGTGTGACGTCTTGGTCCACACGAATGATTATTTACACTATGGACAATTTTTTAATGACCTGTAACTCCATAATTATTGCACTTTTTATAATTAAAATTAGTACACATCATTCGGCATACAATGGAATATCGATGGAACTGGTTAATGTTAGTTAATTATGATAATTTCTTATAGAAAAAAATATAAATCCTAACAAAACCGTCTTTGGGACGCGCCAGATTAATTAGTTTTAGGTGTTATCTGCAGACCTAAATAGCTTATTTTTAAATTAATTACAAATAAAAACTTCATGCCTCGATAGACATTTTTCTTTCACATATGATCTGCAATTTATATTCAAAACAGAGCTATCTCTCATATATTCTTCGATGAAAATCCTTCCAAAATTCCATTTCGAAGAATCACCCAGTAGTCACTTGGAACTCAAAAAATCAAACGTTTAAGGCAACACAATCAAAAGAAATTAAAAAGGTAATAAAGAGTTATAAAACCAAGAAATGAATTTTTTTGGGCTGTCACATATATCACAGACAAAAACATATACAAGCATGTACATAAGCATATATTATGTAGGTATATATGTTGTGTACTATATATGTATGTATGTATGTATGAATTAATTAAATATATTAATTAATCTTATTATAGGATAATATACGTTTATTGTTACTTATAAATATATGTTATAATCTACCTCTTTATAATTTTAATTGTTTCTTATCACATTAAATGTTTTCTGGAAGAGATGGCTACAAAGCCATAAGATCGCCTTTTATACATTGTTTTTTGTTTATTTATGTTTTTTTTTTTCTCTTTATACTGCTTATTTGTGTTTAAGATAATATTTTCTAGAAAAAAAAAATATTAATATTATAAAAACCATAACAAGTGTATGTAGCTAATGCACTTCATTTCACTCAAAATTAGTATATGCGACCGCAAAATTAAGTTTGTCAACTATATGAATTGTATTTTCCGTCAACACCTACAAGTATACAACTGGTACGCAAACCCTCGGTGCCTAAATACGACTCGCACTTGACCGAATTCTTTTACTATGATAAAACTCTTTTACTGATACAAAACCGGAGCGGGGATTCCCAAAAAGCTTACAGTGATCGAGTTCCTCGTCGATCCTCCTCGACTCCTCGATAGCCTATCAAAGAAGTACACAGAAGTGACCTGCAAGTGGTCGCCTACTCAAGCCAAAAGAGGTGTCTATCAGCTTCTCCAGGTTGAACACCCCTTTTCTGCAGGGAATTGTATAGAGGCATTCTACTCCTTCGTCTGCGTCTACTTCAAAGTTGTTGCGGGATTCTGGTATATTGGTTTTCATTGACTTTCATATTGCTATGAGCAATAACAACACTACCAACACTCAAGATCCCATTTTGTTGATGTAGGTCAATTAATTTTGCTTTAGCGTGCCACAAAGTGAACTCAATGTTAGGTGTTCACCTTCTTTAAATCGCAAAGGTATTCCTAATATAAGCCCAAGGATGGAATCGCAATAAGAATGTCTAATTCAATGGGTTCTGTGGAATAAGAAATCGCAATACTTACTTGAAAAAATCAGCCTAGGTAGATATTAAGCTTAATTCTAAAAATCTAAATATAGATTCAAACATTTAAAATATCTTTAGAACGTCCCACGTCACGCTATCGGAGTTATTTTTTAAGTTTGCTGCAGGTAGGACTTGGAATGATCTCCTCCACCAATACAGCTTAAAATTAGCGAAGCTAATTTAAGATACAAATATAAAAATTCTCTGCAAAAACGGCAACGTGATGCAAAAAGTTTAAAAACTCCTTGACAATGATTTTAAAGCTCTACTTTTAACCATTCTTTCCTATATTTAATAAATTGTACAATGAATAGCTGACTTCCGGAACTCAACTCCGCAAGTTGCTAAGCAACCTTCTTGTTATTGTGCATGTGTGTTGTCTATAATTTTCATAAAATGTTAATGTAAATAGAAAAGCTCTTTTAAATTCTTGATAACAATATAAGTATAGAAATAAGGGCGTATGTATATTGAAAATTTTATTTATTTATTTTAATTATTTATATTTACACACTTTTCACGCTGTATAATGCAATCTATTACATTTTCCACACCGCAGACATTTTTTGAGAATTTTAAGTAGAGTTTCACACACTGTTAGTTACACGTGTTTGCTTTTACAAATCCATAAAATAAATCCGGTTCATATTTGGTTTTATCATTTTATTTAGTTCTAGTTGTTTGTTGTTGAACTGTATTTGTACTATACTACTGTATTTTTACTATACTACTATATTGTACTATACTACTATAGTAGTACAGATACTGTACTACTATAATTTAGTTAGATTCAGGCGCGTGTGCAAAATTTGTCAAATGTACGTATGTTTATCAATAAATCTCTCATAAACCAAGTCATATCTAGATGATCCTTTCTAATTTTGTATCTCAAAGTAGATTTAAGATATCTCAAAAACTACTCTCAATTTACTGACGTATCAACACATTTGTGAAGTCAATTTTATTTTTTAATCCAGGTCTTCCTGACATATTTCAACACATAGAGATTTAGTTACTCTGTGGCAAACTGGCATCCTGCCAATATGATATGATCTAGAATTACAAACATTTATCTCGATATTACTTAGAAATCACTAATATCGTAACTGTAGCTTGTAAATAAATTAAAATTAGCTTCACGCTGTAGTCTGCTCATAGCAAGGTAGGCAGAAGAAACCGTATATTGATGGAACCTAGTGTTAAGACACTCCGTTCCCCACTTTCCGCCTATCGAGGTATTGCGTGTTGACTGGCGGAACTCAACGCCGCGCTTTGCCTTGTTACCATAACGAAGAAAATGAAAATCTTTAATTCTTCCCGAGTGGGAATCGAACCCACAAACCTTCACTATAATATATTCTTGCATACAGGAGGGTAGACAGAGTGAACGTAGTATTAAAACACGCCGCTCTCCGCTCTCTGCCCAATTGTCGAGAGATTGCGTATTAATTGGCGAAAATGAATTTAATTAAATATTGTACTCGAAAATGATAAATACAATATTGTGTACTAAGCCTTATAGATAAAATAATAGTATTTAAGCGAGTATCCGAGAAGGAGAGCATTTAGTTTGTTACTAGTATATAGAATATAATCAAATTAAGACAATGCATAAAATTGTTTTACTTTTGTGTCTCACATCGCTCGCCTACGGCCAGATCAGTCTGAATGGAGCATGTGACCTAAAGTGGCAGCTACCTATAAATTTCACCTCAGTGAGTTTCCATAGTATAAATGTGATAATTTTTTTCTGTTTTCGAATAGATATAAAACGCTGCTGCCTTGAACGCTGCCGTAGTTATATATATATATATATATATATATATATATATATATATATATATATATATATATATATATATATATATATATATATATATATATATATATATATATATATATATATATTATATATATATATATATATTTAACGAAGCCGTAGCGGAATTACGTTGGAAAGTACGTTCTAGTAAGACAAAATTGTCCGGTAAGCGGCGTTGACTGCTGCCACTACAATGCCTTGCAAGATCTCGAAATTCGGCGGCAAGTGCAAAACGTAGAGCCTCAAAAGCGTAGTGCCTCTGCCTACCATTATATAAAGTGTGATGAAGGGCGAGTAGTACTCGGGCACAGTGAGTTCCGTATCTATTTCATGAAATCCATTGTAGGTTTTCTGCTGATGAAATATTTACTATTTGTTGTAATAGCGGCAACGTAAATACATAAATTTAGCGGTGTAGCTGTCACGGCTTGTGAAATACAGCCTAGTGACAGACAGACAGACGGACAGACAGACAGCGGAGACTTAGTAGGTAATAGGGTCCCATTTTTACCCCTTAGGTACGGAACCGTAAAAAGAATTAACAGAAACTTGATTCCTCATATTCGCCATTTACCTTCAATATTCAATTTAAGGTAACTGTACACTTACTGGCTGGCTGTGTATCCGTTTAAAAAAAAAATGGCAACAGTATAAAAATAAAAGTGTCTAAAGAAATATAATTTATAGATATCTTGTTAACTCTACAGCTCGCCGGTGAATGGTATCAATACAAAAGGATAAATGAGACGGGCAGTGTAGATGGAAATTGTCTACATCTAAATTTTTTAATAAACTCAGAGACTGGAGACGCTAGCTTTGTCACGACCTCTGTGTCCAACAAGAAAAAAATCTCGAGAAATGCAACGATTGCTACAAATGATAAGGGTTTTCTAAGCATCACTTATTCAGGTAATAATCGATTGATTAAACGATTGATGGATTTATTTACTTGGTGGGGAACACTTTATAAACGGAGTGTTTGAACACTACTGTCTTATCTGCTATCTTCAGAAAAAGCGTGAAGCTGGTAAAGTTTTTTTTTCTGTATGGTGAGACAGGGCGTGTCATGGCATGCTTCATTCCTAAATATGCGGAAAAGTAGTACAAATTCTTTTTATTGTAAAATTGTTTTTTTTTTTAGATGGCATTGCATACGAAATGGTCGTCCAGCAAACTGATTATAAAAATTACGCTATACTTCACGGCTGTACCCAAAATAACAGTACAAAATCTGGTAAGAAATTATCATATCTGTGTTTAGTTTTTAATTAACTTAGTAACAAAAAAATCTGTTGGTCTGACAAAAAAAAAAAAAAAATAAATAAACATATATATATATATATATATATATATATATATATATATATATATATATATATATATATATATATATATATATATATATATATATATATATATATATATATATATATATATATATATATATATATATATATTATATATATATATATATATATATATATATATATATATATATATATATATAAATTTTAATAGTTGAAAATCACAGAATGTAGTCTTGTCTTCTCTGCCTTGTCTTGGATAGGGTCCAGCTACAAGAGAAAATATAATATCTGGCGCTAACCAGCAATTATATTTTAACAATATTTTGTCATTTGTGTGGCGTTTGTGTCACGTCGATATTGAGAATTAGTGCCACATCACTCTGTCCTTCAATTTCCTTTAAAACGGATATTTTTTTTTATATTAAACGTAATAGCTAACAAGTATTTTACTAACTTCATCGTCACTTTTTTTTTATTATTATTACATAAAACAAAAGTTATTGGACTTGAATTCAGAATAGTATATATTTGACATTTCTACTTATTTATATGTTTTAGTATATGGCCAAGTATACACGAGGGCAGCTGTAATACCGGAAGCAACAAAAACTATTGTAGAAGCTGCATTACAAGCTGACACAGACTTCGCCAGGGCTACCTGGTACGAAAGTAGTCACTCCAGTGAAGCATGTGAAACTGGTAGCGGAATTAACCTGCAAGTATCGTCCTTACTTCTACTGCTGGCTGGCTTAGTACTGGCTAAGGATATGTAATGTTTTTTTTACTAATTTTAAATTGGTTTAAAAATTGCGTTTTTAAATATAATATATTATGTTTGTTTGATTTAATAAATTATTAACATTTTCAATGGCTCCGTTTTTATTTAAAAGAAAAAACCCTTTTTAATTTATGAATACTATTCGTTGCTATGACAACGTGTAAGTCAGTTTGTAGGAAAGTGTGTAATGCCAAAATGTAGCAAAATCTCTTACTAATTCTGCAATATTTGTTAGAAGGGATCCAAATATGTCTTTCACATATTAATATATAAGTAATAAGCTTAAAGATATGAAATGAAACTCAAAAAAAAAATTATAATAAGAAAAAAAATAAGAGCGGTCATCGTGACTTGTCAAAACATGTTCTGTATATTATAAATCCAGATCTGTCATTGAATACTATATTAATTCGTCATTGGATTTCAGTTTAATATATTATAGTATAGAATAAGTTTCAACGTACAATGATACAAGTGACGATGTGATGAAATAATGAAGTTCTTGCAATTCTTGTCCTGTTAGATTTTAATATCTATCAAGTGTTTTTAAATGAAACGTTATCTCGATTGTATAAATAATCTATATTTATACGCGCTAGCTCTTGAGTCGATTAACGATCGATATGATAACGGCACTTACCTGCTTGTTACTTGTGTAAGTTACAATATGTACCTACCCACATACACTAGGTTCGGAACCTATTCGAACTAAATATGGTATTAAAATTATGTAGTTTTGAATTTTTTTTTACTTTAGTATGACTAAGTGCGGCGTTGTATTCCACCATTAAGTTCGCAAAGTTTTAAGATTGAGTGAAGAGAAATAAGATAATATAATCTCCTAAAACGTGATAGCCGAGCTAGAAAGCTGAAATTTTAGCACATTTTGTATTTCCGTTAAAATAAAATACTAACGGGGTTCCCCATACAACAATCACATTTTTACTAGTAATATTTTCATCAGCGGAATACCTACAATCGTGAAATAGATACGGAACCCTCGGTGCGCGAGTACTACTCGCACTTGACCGATTTATATATTTAATTAAAAAAAAACGAGTCCACAGATCTGATGGCTAGAATGCAAATGAAGTTTTTCCTCAAACTTTGCCAAGACGTTAATTACCCTTTTCCACTTTAAAGACTCTACATACTGTAAATATTCAAACTTGACGGAAATTCTCAGTTTAATTATACGAGTAGTTTATTACTAATTACAAAACTATTACTTTATTTGATCTACTGAGATATAGAACTTAGTGTTAAGACACTCCGTTCTCCGTATTCCGCTTTTTGATACGATGCGTGTTGAGTGGCAGAACTCAACGCCGCTAATAGAGTTTTTAATAATTTGCCTTACTAAAATAAGTGGATTGAGCATTTCATTCATTGATATGATAAAATTTTCTGGGTTTTCTGTTAAATTCATTATTTAGGAGATATATCAATTATAATTTCCCAAATATATTATTTACCATTTCCTTGTTCATCATAATGTGAAATATGTATGATATTATGGGGTAGGCACCCCATATGAATGTTTAACGCAGCGGCACAGCATCTGCACTTGTTAACGTGACAGTTTGTGGGTTCGATTCCCACTGGGGGAGAATAAATTCTTCTCATTTCATTCTCTCTAGCAACAGGTGTTGAGCTCCTCCACTCAACACGCAATTCCTCGTATAGCGGGAAGCGGAGAATGGAGTGTTTTAACACTAGGTTCCCTCTGCCTATCGTTCCCTCTGCCTACCCCTCCTTTGTGCAGGATAAAGCGTGGAGATTAAAAAAATCTAATGTTTGGAATTGACGTTTTAGACTTTTTAGACGTGATTTCTTTTATTTTGAGTACATTCTTTGTTGATTTCTCAAAATTATAAGAAAATAACTAAACGCGATGATTATGGGTTCGATTTCCACTCAGGGAATTAGATTACTTACATTTCCTCGCTCTGCTAACGAGACAAAGCTTAACACCAGGTTCCTTCTGCCTACCCTGCCACGTGCGGGATACAGCGTGAAGTTACTTATTTTTTCTTATTAATATGAAATCACTCAATTGTGTACAGATTGGTGAAGTTTACCAAAAGGAAAGTTTTTAAAATCTAAGAAAAACTTAGTTTTGTTTGCCCCTGTTTAATTACTGCGAGCTTTTTAAACCTTTTTCCATTTTCAGTTGAATAAATAGAAAGTTTTTTAATAAAGCTCTTGAAGACGTTGATAATTTTCAGATTAGTGACTTTGGGGTTTTCGGACGGTATACTTTATGGCTAGATGTGTATATATATATATATATATATATATATATATATATATATATATATATATATATATATATATATATATATATATATATATATATATATATATATATATATATATATATATGTATATATATATATATATATATATATATATATATATATATATATATATATATATAGATGTGTATATATATATATATATGTCGTTATTTTCTCCTCCTACACGGCTAGACCGATTTTGATGAATTTTTGTGTATTCAGATGGATTCCAGAATGGTTTAGATTCACAATTCAATAAAATTCACTTCAACATTCAATTAAAATTCAATAAAATGTATGACGCGCGTACAGGATAACGTCTGTAGGCCGCTATATATATATGGAAAACGAAAAGCACAACAAACGTTAAGACACTTGATCTGTCCAATATTTGGTTTCCGGCATACGGGTACGCGACCCCGGGACCTCGAGCCACCACTTTCATAACCCGATCCAATCCATGTAAGTGGTGTCCCTCCCCTATATTCCAAGTCTTTCTGCCTCTTATTCCCTTTCCTTTCCTGGTTTCTCCCAGTAATGGGTTTGGAGGTCAGATGGCAATCGCTCCACAAAAAACCACTTCGCCACTCATATGGACCGATTGGTCTTAGTCGGAAGGCAGACCCTGGCAAAAAGCCGGGACTAATGCCAGGAAGAAGAAGAAGATATATATATATATATATATATATATATATATATATATATATATATATATATATATATATATATATATATATATATATATATATATATATATATATATATATATATATATATATATATATATATATATATATACATATATACATACCTACATACATCGCGGTCACGTGGTACACGCGGTCGGAAAACTCTATTGTTATCATTAGCATTATAAAATAAGCTTAATATATGTAATGTTTGTATGTGTGTATGTGTGTTTTACTGTGTGTCGGTATTGATGTGTTTGTGTGTGTTCGTGTGTTATCTGAGATTTTCAATTTCTTCATACGTATGTCACGCCTTGTAAAGTAATTAAATATACTTACAAGTTATCAAGATATCAAGATATAATCCATAAATAATTATAAATTTTGAGCAATTTAAAAACATGCATTTCACGCATTTGCATGGATTGGCACTTACATAACTTCACGCTTTATCCCTAACGGGGTAGCCAGAGAGGACGAAGCGCCAAACGGTACGGCCCCTACATATCCTGTTACCTCCTCCATTCATACTTGCCCATGCCTCTTCATACATGCCCTGGGGCAACCTTGTGCTTTTAACGACTTTCCTCCAGTGTTTTCGAACATAAAATCAAAAAAATTATGAATAATTTTAAAAGCTCATAATTCCAAGCTGTGCTATAAGCTATAAATGGAGAGTTGTCAATTTTAATTCCGCGGCCAATGAGGACATAAATCGACGCGGTCGTTAGCGATTTGCCTGTCGATCTGACCTTCTGCCTCTTTTTTGGTACCCCTACTACGTTAGAGTTTTCCATTTATATAGATTTGTGAGTCAATAATCTTCTATACATATAAATATATATATTCTCCACGTACATCGGAGTAGACAAAGATAACCCAACTGCAAGAAATCTTGTATATCGAACAGCATAAACTAACGCTGCAATTTATTTACTGACGTTACAAAATTTTAATATTTTGATTACGAGTACAATCAATACCGTTACTATCGTACTATGACACGTTTGCCTCCTTATTAGATAAGAAATTACTTACGGCTCCATAAATTCACCATGGCGTCCATGCCCATAGCGTTGTAGCGAGAAGACCTCGGATGGACGTAAATCCTGGGTCTTGTGGCCAAGTGTAGATGTAAGAGCTCCCTTTGCTCACTACCCTGAGCTCCTTTACATAACCATTTCCAATAATTAATTATACCTTGCTCATTTCTAATAAACATCGATAACTTTCCAACTCATTACAGCGTCCTGACCGCAAATGTTGGCTGTGACTTAACTAGCGGTCACCATTGTATTGCTTATAAAGACTTTCATTAGACATTCATTATTCATCTATATGTACATACAACATATACATATATATGTGAGCCTTTGTCCATCTCTATGTGGACGGTTTACAAAAGAGTAGTAGGTGGAGCAACTGGGATGTACTATCTTATATTCGATTGTGGGTTCGATTCTATTTTAGGGATGTATTTCAAATAATATCACAAGTTGTTATAGTTTACTTTAGTATATTGAAGTACTGTTAAGCAGTTTAAATCAAATCATACTTAAAGGATTAAATAAAAAAGTAATTGTGTTAAAATTGCTATATTCGGGAGATATGACTAGGAATTGTAGAAATATCCTCATTTGAATTGCTTGCAGATTTGTAACATAGCTACTATTATGTTATTATCAAAAAATATTTTTTTTATTGTAGAATAACGCTAGAGAGCCATGTTGAATTTATTGCCGGCTCTTAGCAGAACTGCCTTCCAAACCAATAGACGGAAAAAATAATATTTTTAATTTAAATTTTAAGCTATTTGGTCCACATTTATTTCACACCATTTATCAAGTCCACGAGGGTCCAAAATTACCACGAACACAGAACTCTTACTCCCATTTGACCACGAGAACTAAGCCGCAGGAAAAAGAAAGTAAGTAAATAAATCCACACGTCACTACAGTAGTGGTGACTTTTTTACGTAACCTTTACATTGCGGCTACTACTACGACGATAAACGAGCAACCCGTCTCGAATGAGTTTTTGACGAGGGTCCGTTGCGTCGCCTGCGCCTTGGAGATAGGTACACAAACAATTTGCGAGTGTGCGAAATATTTTTAAATGAGCTTCTAATGATCTTAACGTTTATACTGTTATGGAGCTAGAATATTTGTTAAAAAAAATAAGAATATTCAAATAAAAACAAGTAGGTATGTAGGGTCAAATGCAATTATAATATAATTTTAGCTGATTTCCCGATGTTTGTGGAGAAAGCGGAGTAATCTATTGATATGGTGCAAAAATATGAGATGTTTAGAAGTTATGTGACACACATTATATGTTTCACATTTTGTTTTAAGCAAGGCTATGTGGAAGACACCTAGTGATTTTTTATTAAATTATTTACTTTTATTATAATTATTCTCTACAGACATACATACATTCCGCAATTTTCGTTAGATAATTTTTATATATATTTTTTTTCTTTAATATCACTCAATACTAGACTTACATTAATATATAATATATATCCTTAAGAGACCAGTTATTTGTAAGAGTTGCAAACACCTAGTGTTAAGACACCGTTTCCACTCTGCACCTAAATTCAAGATTTGAATATTGAATGGCAAAACACAACGCCAACAGCCTCAATTTAATTCCATTCCTACATTATCTTTCAGCTAAAGCAAGCATGGTAAAGCTAACTTTTGTCAGGAAACTTGAAAAGTTAGTCCAGAAAAAAAGGGAAAAACTGCCAAAGTTCCAAATGGCTTGGCAAGTCGAATCTTTTTACATTTAATTACTACTAAACTTTCACCCTTAGGTTAATAGAGGGTTGAAGTAAAGTCAAAGACGTTAGTAGCAGATGATGTGATTGTTAAAGTAACTTTACTTTTATACTTGAAAAGAATTTCAATTTGATTTTCCGATATTAAGAGCTGAATAATTTGTTTTGGTAAGGTCATAAACATACGTATTGGAACATTATGTTTCCCTTGGATAGCCTATATGTAGAGGAATATGAATCGTTTTAGAATCATCAGAGCCTACCCTACCTATCACGCTTAAAATTAAGTGGGAATTAAGTTTAACAGAGACGAAAGATATAAAATAGATATGGAAAAGCCTATGGTAGTAACATGACTATATTTAGTCATGTCATATGATACACAGGAAGGCTGGTACTAGCAAAGAGGTTACCCATGGTTTACCTCCAAGAACACAATATTTACGATACTGAAATGCTACTGAAATGCCCCTAAAAAACATGAGGGTTCTCCGGAGGCTATATATGGTGATAGCAGTGGATGGCTGTGCAGATAATGTAGCGTTTGGCGCTTCATTGTCATGGCTTCATCTTCATTGTCTGGCTACCCCGCTAGAGATGAAGCGTGTAGCTCAAAAATTGGCTCAAATATCTATATACGCGTGCAACAAAACTCTTAATTATTCACACTCTTAATTATTCATCACAGAGTCAAAGCCACATGTTAAAGGTACCTTTGTATAAAATGTTGAATGTACCAGAATTTTCCGACATTAATGAACGAGTACAAGGCATATAGCCAAGAAAGGCAATAAATGCCAAGAAAGGCAAATATAGGCAAGAAAGTTGAAATATATCAAACACCTCTCTGGATGGTGGGTTGAGCTCACAACTAGTGATCTTCATCAGAATCACCTTAGAATCCGTGAAGTCATGCTTCTTAGTAACGTATTAGCCGATGAAACTTATTTAATATACATGATTTTGCATACAATTGTCATAACTTTTGTTTCTTTTGTATGATTTTTATACATATATACTACTGTACTAGTAGTAGATATATGTGGATATATCATTAGTTGTTCTGACATAATAGTTGTTTTACGTCAAATTTTGTATGCATTTTTTATCATTTTGGGATTTGTGTCCAATTTTTGCAGTGATAGCTGTTGTAAAGTGAATTAATGGTGCGCAGCGCCATAATATATACGTCAATAACGTATATACGTGTATACGTCATAGGTCATATACGTCAATAAAAAGGTACATATGTCATATACGTCAGTAAAAGGCGAGAATAGTAAACTTATATTATTACTTACTTATATTATAACTTATAAGTAAACTTATATTATTATAACTAAATTAATTGTAATTTTTAACTGTTACTTATAATATGGCAGTAAGACATGATAAGTTGCTATCAGTATAAAATGGGTCCTAAGTCAAAAATAAATAGGGGGTAAAATTGGTACGGTTCAAACTTAATATTCAACAATTCTTCGACCATTTATGCGTAATTTATGATAAGTTTATGCTATATATATATATATATATATAATATATATATATAGTATATATATATATATATATATAGATATATATATATATATATATATAGATATATATATATATATTATATATATATATATAGATATATATATATATATATACATATAATATATGTATATATATATATCTATATATATTATATATATATATATATATATATATATATATAATAGGTATATATATATATTATATTATATATATAATATATATATATATATATTATATATATATATATATATATATATATATATATATATATATATATATCTATATATATATATATATATATGTATATAAGCTTTAAGCTTCTCTAACGAAATATAAACACTAAATTATTAGCTATGCTGCGGTACCTCGGATATGTTTACAGGAGTGTTACGTCACTGTCGATGTAACCAATCCTGACTGCTTCGTGTCACGTGACTGAAACATAAAAAAATATTTTGTTTAAGGATTTTATGACAAATTAATGATTATTTACAAATTATTTTACTTAATAAAACTTTTCAAACTTCTAACTTAATTATAAGTTTAATAAAATGTTTCATTTGACTATGGGGACGAAGCCGTAGGGAATTTCTAGTGTAGGTATCCTATATACATAAGTATGATATCCACTTGTAATATTAGCTTTACATTCCCCCGATTCCTAGCATCAATAAGCGGGCATAGAATCATAATGTAATTATAATGCCGCATTACATATAGTCTATATATGTATAACTTACTATTTATATAAATATATAGAAAGACAGGTACATAAAAATAATATTGAAGGTAAAGTAAAATTTTAAAATTGATTTCAAAATAACTGTGTTTTTTAAAGTGCATTTACTATAATATAAGCAAACGAATTCTTTTATCTGTCCTTCTGTCTTTCTGTTTGTCCGTGCTAAACTCTGGAACAACAAAACAAGATATACAGAGATATTATATATATATATATATATATATATATATATATATATATATATATATATATATATATATATATATATATATATATATATATATATATATATATATATATATATATATATATTATATATATATATATATATATATATATATATATATTAATAGTATAATCGAGTAGGTACTGTAAATAAATATTAAATATTATTGTAGGTCAAGTCTAGACCCTGTTACGAATATTCTCTATTCTTTTAGCTTTACGATATATGCCAGAGGGAACGTAGAGCTAAGACACTCCCTTCTCTGTATTCTGCCCTAGTATTCTTCAAATTAAATACTTATATTGAATTTTATTATTATTCTTAAAAAGCAATTGCGTCCAGCCAATGTTTTTATAAAAACTATAGATTTTATATAATACTAAAGGCTAGTTAAATCTATATGAAAGTCATACCGCATTCAACAAACCCACACACCAATTTTCACTTCATTTATATGGAAGTTTTAAAATTTCACCGAATGAAATAACAGTTAAAACTAAACTACGGTACACCGAGCCTCGCAGAGAGTTTGCGAAACCGCACTGTGGCAATGCAGCTTGAAATTCCCCCGAAATTCTATACAATTAGAGCATTCTAAAATAACGTAGCGATGGCCGCAGGTTCGGTGACCAAATCACAATCTATATACATTCAATTTATAACCGATTTAAATAAAACAATATGGGGACTGAGTGAGAGCCTTCTTTCCACATACATAGTCATAGAAAAGCATCGAAAGAGGTAAATATTCCCGTAACTGGGAATCGACCCTACAACCATTGAACTTACAATCACATCCATGTGACTCTCATTTTATGTTTATTTTTTTAGCTTCACGCTGTATCCCGCACATAGCACAGTAGCCAGAGGGAACCGAATAATATTGAAGCTAAAGTAAAATTTTTAAAATTGATTTCAAATAACTGTGTTTTTAAAGTGCATTTACTATAATATAAGCCAACGAATTCCTTTATCTGTCCTTCTGTCTTTCTGTTTGTCCGTGCTAAACTCTGGAACAACAAAACAAGATATACAGAGATATATATATATATATATATATATATATATATATATATATATATATATATATATATATATATATATATATATATATATATATATATATATATATATATAATATATATATATATATATATATATATTAATAGTATAATCGAGTAGGTACTGTAAATAAATATTAAATATTATTGTAGGTCAAGTCTAGACCCTGTTACGAATATTCTCTATTCTTTTAGCTTTACGATATATGCCAGAGGAACGTAGAGCTAAGACACTCCCTTCTCTGTATTCTGCCCTAGTATTCTTCAAATTAAATACTTATATTGAATTTTATTATTATTCTTAAAAAGCAATTGCGTCCAGCCAATGTTTTTATAAAACTATAGATTTTATATAATACTAAAGGCTAGTTAAATCTATATGAAAGTCAAACCGCATTCAACAAACCCACACACAAATTTTCACTTCATTTATATGGAAGTTTTAAAATTCACCGAATGAAATAACAGTTAAAACTAAACTACGGTACACCGAGCCTCGCAGAGAGTTTGCGAAACCGCACTGTGGCAATGCAGCTTGAAATTCCCCCGAAATTCTATACAATTAGAGCATTCTAAAATAACGTAGCGATGGCCGCAGGTTCGGTGACCAAATCACCATCTATATACATTCAATTTATAACCGATTTAAATAAAACAATATGGGGACTGAGTGAGAGCCTTCTTTCCACATACATAGTCATAGAAAACCATTGATAGAGGTAAATATTCCCGTAACTGGGAATCGACCCTACAACCATTGAACTTACAATCACATCCATGTGACTCTCATTTTATGTTTATTTTTTTTAGCTTCACGCTGTATCCCGCACATAGCACAGTAGCCAGAGGGAACCGAGTGTTAAGACCCTCCATCCCACACTTTCCACATTTTGGGACATAGCGTGTTTAGTGGCGGAACTCAACGCTGCGCTTGCCTTGTTATTTGTTATGTTTCATATAAATTAAATATTAAATTTGAACCTGCTTCTATAGAAACCGTGTTCAAGCCTCTTCCGGGCTAACTTTGTACGATATTATACAGAACAATCATACGCTGAAATGAGTTTTGGAATTCCCCTATTCTTCATGAAGATATCAATTTAAAATTGAGATAGTTTTGGCAACGCGGGATGCGACCTCGCCAAATTTATTCTACGTGTTGCGGCATTGCAGATATACAGCATCTAGCAGGAGGTATCTAGAGGTGCAGAGGTACAGTGAAATGTTAGATTTAAAAGCACTTTCTCGACCCACACAATAGGTGTGGATTCAAATGTATAAAAATTTAGTATAATAGATAAACAGAACGTAGTGTTTGAACACTATCTTTGTCATTATGAGCTCATTTTTAGAATTTATAGCGAAATACATAAACAAAGCCGTTTTGTCGAATTATTCAGCTGAGTAGATAATTTTACAGTCTAATAAAAAGCACGTACTCGTATTAACTGCGCCACGGCGGGTCTCAGTACATTTTGCAAAAGATTAATTTGCTATTATTGTTTATATGACAATAAAGCTCAGTGCAGACGATGTTTTATTGTTTACTAGCTATACATACGCCTGTGACTTCGCAGGATTGAATGTATTTTACTTTTCGTTTGTTTTTTTTTTAAATCAGAAGTCACACAACATGAGATTTACTATGGATATACTTTATACACACTACTTTCGTTATGTTGGTACATTTATTGTATACTAAAAGTTTATATTTTTCTTTTAAGTAATAATAAATACTTAACAGTTTATTTTAAGCCTTAGCTATATATATATATATATATATATATATATATATATATATATATATATATATATATATATATATATATATATATATATATATATATATATATATATATATATATATATATATATATGGGTACCTACACTAAAAATAAGGCAATGCCACATAACAAAAAATTTGCAGAAATTTTAAATGGAACACTAAATTGTCTATATAAGCTTTTCAGTCTAAGAAGTGCCGAAGTATAAATAGATGTCTAAAGATAATTAGTAACAAGTAAAGCGGAAAGGTTTATAGAGGGAGGACCCTCTCAACATTGTTTATTAACTCCGAAAGTTACGGACCTTTAAAGATATTCAGCAACTAAAGTCTCAAGAACATATTCCATGAATATTGTTTTACTAGGATATGTAGAACTGCGTTCTCGAATGTCAACCAAGGTCTACCCCTACCTCTCTTAACATATATATGTATAGAATTTTGAGAGAAAGATATTGACATACTTTGCTATAATACCGGTATATGGCGGTTTTTGTAAGTTCAAATAATTGTTAGGAGATATCTACTGTATAAGCTTTCGTACATTTTTTAAGGATTTGCACTGTTTCCAAATTTGATATTTACTAGTTCCGGTTATCAGTTACTTAGAAATGGAATACTTTTAAATAATATACGAGTTTGTTACAATATTTGCTTATCCGGCAAGACGTGAAGCTCTGTTACAGTAGAAATTTTTAAAATTTCTCTCCTAGCGCTATCATAAAATACCCGGGAACTTAAATAACTTTGACTGTGATTTATCTATAGGCACACGGTGAAGGAATAGTTATAGTATATGTATTGTTTTTTTTCATATGCGCAATCTTCGTTACATCCTCGGCGTATTTTGGAAGGATAGAGTGACGAATAAACGCGTTCTAGAAATATCTGGACTGCCTAGCTTCTCAGCGTTGCTTAAGCAAAGACGGCTACGTTGGCTAGGGAATGTGCATCAAATTGAGCCCACACGCCTGCCTTGGCGTATTCAGCTTGATGCTGTAGCAATCGCAAAACGTAGAGTAGGAAGGTCCATGCTACGATTTAGAGATAGCGTGAAGTGAGATATGTATCCTTTCAGCATTAATCATCTTAACTGGAAAGGAGTTGCTGTGAACCGTAATAAGTGGCGCAAGGTTCTCATTGACGCAAGTTGCACGATCGGACCTGGTTCGATACCTTGGCGGCGAGAAGAACGCGAAAAACACAATAAAGCCTTATCCGCCAATACAAGTCACTATACCTACAAAGTTTGCGGCAGATAATGCTGTTTGCGAATAGGCCATTTAGCCACGAAAAGAACTGCATCTAACTCACAATAGTCATTTTTTTATCTTCGGCTGACCGCATGAGCCAAACGAAATTTCATTAAATAAATTGAATTTGTGTTTGTTCTTTGTTTTATATGAGCATTTAAATATCTCGAGGTACATTATCGTAATGTCTTTAAGGATCATTGGTTAATTTTAATAAAAAAAATAAGACCTGTGTTAATACTTGACTCAGAAATTCAAATTCAGAGCCTTCTCTCAAGCTTGATATTATTCTACTGAGTGCACGAGTGACATCAGTCTTCAGGCCCAACTTTTTTATTTATGGACCAATTAAAATAAAAACAAAAACTAAATATGAAGTGTATATGTAATACAATACTTAATAGATAATAGTGTACAAACTCACACACAAACAATCAGTCATAAGTATGTACAGACAGCAAAAGTTTCCATTTTATTATATATTAATGTATAATATAGAAAATGTGATCAGTCAGTCAGATAAATCTTACAATATAATAAATTTCTTTACATTAAATGTTTTTGAAGAAAAAATAATAATAGGTACTATCCTACAAAATACAAAAGAATGCTACACGTAGCTAAGGAAGGCTGCTTAGTAGTTACTTTTTGTTTCGCCAAAAGAAAAACCAACAACTTAAAATCTAATTTCTCTCTTGTTAACAAGCGGGTCAATTCCCTTTTAGGGATCCGCAATAACAAATTTGCTATAACTGAAAACTTTAGCGGGTTTAACGTTTTCTTTAATATTTTGCTTCAAAAGTCAATTTGAATCCTAATTGGCCAAAGTATATTTAATTTATCTTTTTTCACGTATATAATTTGATAGTAAGTTGATAGTATTTTTTGTTAGAATATATATATATATATATATATATATATATATATATATATATATATATATATATATATATATATATATATATATCTATATATATATATATATATATATATATATATATATATATATATATATATATATATATATATATATATATATGGGATTTGAACTTAGGACGATCTCTTTCTAAAACGTTCGTAAACTATCACGTTTACAGTCAAGTTTACAGGCGTTGATCCTTTGATCTACAAAATCTTAAATATATATATAAATATGTAAATATGTGTATAAATCTTAAATATTTTTTATTCAAATCGGCTATTACGAGCACTTTCGAATCGTCAATTGATATAAGTGTCAGTATTGTCAGTACTCCATCTTAATTTACACATTTAAATACATAATCTCTGTACAATATCTAACATACGACTATATCAAAACGGTTAACGTAATTTTGTATGACGTCAATTTATAATATTGCTATGACATATTGTGTAGGCGTCATTTGAAACTTGTTCATTACATACTTTATATTCCAAAGCCGCAAACACAGGCCATTTGAAACCTAATAAATGGGTATTAAATTGTCGACATTTTCTTTATTTTTGTTCTTAAATAAATAATATCAGGATAGACTCTACAGGTACCGAGTACTTTACACTCGCTCGCATAAAACACTTCATTCCCAGCTATAGGCGATGTGTGGTAGAGCTCAACGCTACACAAATACAATAATTTCTTCATATGGGAATCGAACAGACTTACATCGCCATCATTAAAAAAAATAATGTATATATATATATATATAATATATATATATATATATATATATATATATATATATATATATCTATATATATATATATCTATATATATATATATATATATATATATATATATATATATATATATATATATATATTTGTATTTAAGCAATATCAATGTTTTAAGTTTAAGATAGTAAGGTCAGAGTGTACTGGCCTCCAAAATTATTTGCGTGTTTAGTTCTATATTGTATACCGTGGAGCATATTTGTCAAAAATGTGGTTGAAATTGCTGTTAATAACGTTTTTTGGGTGCAATTCCATTGTAAGTTGATATTTATATATATATACATGAATATATATATATATATATATATATATATATATATATATATATATATATATATATATATATATATATATATATATATATATATATATATATATATATATATATATTATATATATATATATATATATATATATATATATATATATATATATATATATATATATATATATATATATATATATATAATACTCTGACAAATCTGATTGACTGACTGTCATATATCAACACACAGTGGAAACTACTGTACCTAGAAATTTGAAATTTGGTACAAAGGTTCCATTCGTGACGTAACTCAACGCTTTTGGAAATTCAACCCCTATGGCGTAAAATAGGAGTGTAAAGTTTATATGGAATTTTCTCATTTTTAGACTATGTATGGGGATGGGGGAAATGGGGAAAATTGGGGGGGGGGGCTTATATGGGAAAAATGGACTGGTAAATTTCAAATTTCTAGACTTACCAGTTTAAAAATTGTTATACCGGGTCATGATTAGAAATAAAAATGATCTGATTAGGTGAAATAGACAAAATTCGCCACTAAATGGGTTTTACTCTTTGCGATTTTGTTTCCCCTCCCATTAAAATCGAGGCATAATAAATGAACAGTCACGTGGACGAAGTCGCCGGCATAAGCTAGTTGTATAAGCTACATTTATCAACGACTTACGCGCTTATACGTCTAACTATAAGCACGAAAAGACTTCTAGGCTATAAGGTTATGCTTAATTTTTTTAAAACAATCTGCTCATGGACTTAGATTTAAGAAGGAAGACTATGGCAATTTTTGTTTGAAAATATTAATGCGGTTTCACAGAATACATCAACTTATCAAGTTTCAACAGTATAATTCTTATACTTTCGGAAAGAAGTGGTTGTGACATACGGACGGACAGACAGACAGACAGACATGACGAATCTATAAGGCTTTGCCAGTTGGCTACGGAACCCTTATAAGCAAAGACAATATTAAATAAAAAAAATAATTCATTGGAATGACAAATTTAAAAGCAGGGACGTTATACAAACAATATTTAAATATATTCTACAAAAAGAGAAACATATATAAACGTGATATATGCGGGATACAGCGTGAAGCTAAAGCTATATATATATATATAAATATATATATATATATATATATATATATATATATATATATATATATATATATATATATATATATATATATATATATATATATTTATATATTATAATCTAGCATATTCTCTTTATATGTTTTGCAAAAAGTATTTATTTAGTAGTAGTAGTATAAAGTAAAGTACACATTTCAGCAACAAACGTTGAAATTAACTCGTTAAGTGAATGCATTCTCCCTAGAGTAATTGAATTTAGCTCATCCGTTCTAAGTTGGGATTAAATTTCATTTAGACTTAAGTATTTACATATAATAACAACAAACACATATTATATACTAATATTTCTTTAAATAAGTTTATCTTTCTAAAGTAATGAAATTTTTTCTCCGAGTGGGAATTGAACTCTGAACCATCGTTTAGGTAAGACATATACCCCATATCATATATATTATATGTAAAATAAATAATTTAGCTTTCGATTGGTCTTGGGTTTAAATTACATGTATGTATGTATATACAAAAGAGTGACATCATGTTTAATTTTTTTTTTATTTTAAAAAAGTCAGTCAAAATTTGGTCTATATATATATATATATAATATATATATATATATATATATATATATATATATATATATATATATATATATATATATATATATATATATATATATATATATATATCTCTCTTTACGGGAATATATCGAATTAATAATGACCCGGTATAAAATAAATTTGTTATTTTTTTTTATTTTTTCAAATTACAAAATTACAATAATTTACCAAGCCCATCGTGGCATGCCACTAAGCCCGCAATGGAAAAGCATGTGACTATTAATACCAAGGTTTGATGTCTGTCTGGGAGAAAAATTATGTTCACTTCAATTCCCAATATCTCGAAGGCTGATAGAAAGTAAAGAACGGAATATCTTAACTCTAGGTTCTCTATGCCTACACATACACGGGAGAAAGCATAGAGCTGACAAAAATAAATAAATATACAAATTTGTTTTAATTCACAACCTGACCTTACAACTTTCCATACATTTTAGAAGTCCACTACATCTGCTTTAGGTTTTATACTGAGGTGGTTTAGAGAATGCAAACATCCACCAACTATAATACCACTCTTCAATTATCTTGTGCTTTGTAAGCTAGAATATGGCTCTCCTTTATGGTCACATCGTCAGAACAATCATTGTCATCGAAAAGTTCCAGAAAAAAAATTATTACATCTCGGATATCTAATGACTCTCGCGTAATTAAGAAGATTGAATGTTAAGTCTTAAATGGACAAATTTGGAATGATTATCTCATAAAAGCTCTCCTGTGCCGATATGAATGATATATCCAACAAGTATGAGGATTTAGATGCAGCTTTTGATCCCATACAACACTTTTAACATACAATACGCAAAAGCTTACCACATTCTCTTGCTTAGCTTTTATTTTATTTATTGGGATTAATATCTCTACTATAATACGAGTATTTCATAAATATGTGTGATTTTTGCTAATATTTTTCTATATATGTGATTTTATTTAAAAATAAAACCGTTATTGTTATGTTCTTGAGATTTTTTTTATTTAATTAATAATTTCAAAACTTAATTTTGAAATTATTTACCTCAAAAATGAAGTATATCATTGGAGCTTGTTGAGTAGACCAGTTGTGACTAAGACACATGCACACAGATTCTGTTAATTGACCATATAAATAAATACACATTGGAGCTCAACGCCGTACTGTGTGTTGCTAGAACAAGAAATTAAAAAAAAATAATATAATGTATTTTATTTCAGCTATCTCACTCGTTTGACGTAAGTGGGATAGTGACAGGTAACCGGATGGCCGCAGTGCCTTTAGGCAGGTCTTTGGGAGAGGGCGAGCTGGATATAGAAGGCGTGTGTCAGGAAGCTGGCATGGCCTGCCAAAACTGTACTCACGCTGTTACCTGTATATCATTACCTGTTGGATGGCTTAAGGTAATTCTTGTTCTTTTTCTTTTTTGCTACTTCTGACTCCATTTCTTTAGAAAGCAAACTCATTCACAAGTAGAATTTAATATATAGCAAAAAAAAACAAAAACGCTATTCTAAAGTTCTCATAATTTGAATTATTCAACCAATTTTTTTATAGTTTGGTCCCTTTCATTCTATAGGTGTCACATTAAACTACTTAACGCACACTAATCTCAAGAATTACAGTTTTAAATATGTATATTTTTTAAAATTTTTATTATTTATATAAGACGGGCTATAGACTGAATTACATTTCTTTATTCAGTCTGGTGTAAGCAACAGTGTCTGTTCTCTCCTGACTCTGTCATATCATACACCAATATCACTTATTTTTATTTTTGAAACTAAATGAACTAAAAGAAAAAATTGGTAAACTTGTTTTGATTGTGACTTTATTCTTTCCGTTCTTTATGTATATTATTTTCTATATAGAAAAGAAGATATTGTATATAACTGGTACGTATATAAGATAATTATGTAGAATAAATTAATGAAGAGGCCTTGGAGGCGAGATAAATTGTGACATGCAATTCCAACACCTAATTTGATTAAATCCTTAAACTATTTTTTCTCTATCTACATTACTATGTGGAAACTTATTTACACTGTCATTTTTAATTTAAGCTATATCCTTCTTATACAGGCTAAGAAGAAAGAATAAAGTGTTAAGTCACTCCGTTACACACTTTCCGACCAAACTTCTGAATTGAGACGTCGCACTTTGTTTTGGTACGAGAGCGCAAAAATGACTTAAATAATTTCCTTGTGTGAAGATCGAACCCATAACCGTCGTGTTTACAGTCAGCATGCTATGCCAATGCGCCATGACACTACATTTTTTCTTTTTCATTTAATAAATAAAAGAAAATAATTTATTCAAAATATTATCAAAACGGCTTAGTACCATCAACTCTTTATGTGAAGGATTTCGGAGATTTACATTTATAAAGTAAGAAACTCTAGCAGAATTATGTTGTGGCTTATATGGGAACCTTTATAATCCCATCCCAGAGATGTCGTATGAAAATGTGAAAATAAATATACCATATAAGTACATAAAATGCGTAGAATGTCGCCTTGATACGTTTGAAATTCGGAGGCTGTTGTGGCGCAGCGGCACGTTTGACTGTAAATGCGACTGTTTTCGGTTCGATTCCCATTCAGAGTAATAAATTACTCCATTTTCCTTTTCACGCTCTGGTAACAAGACAAAGCGCGGCGTTGAGAGCCACACAACACGCAATGTCTCGATACTTGGGCGAAAATTGGGGAACGGAGAGTCTTATCACTAGGTTTCTTCTGTCTACCCTGCTATATGCTGGGTATAGCGTGAAGCTGAAAAAAAAATGTATGAAATAGATACTTACTTTTACTCTAACTTGGTTAAACCTAACTTATGTAAACAATATTTTCTCGTTCCAAACGAAATGAGGATAGCAACTGTATAACATTACTGTATACCTTTCTTTATGTGCACCCAAACCTTTGTTTTGAACAAAGCTGGCTTAATTTACTATGCGGGAAACAAACATAACATATATATAAACGTGTATGTTACATACATATATGTATATATACATACATATATGTATATATACATTTTGTGTATAGCAGTGTGAAAGAGAGAACACTCCATTTTCAAATATGAGCGGTTATTGAGTAAAGGAGTGGAACACTTAGTTATCTTCGTCTACCCTGTTAATTAATTTAAAAAAAACTGCCTCCACTGCTATATATGAGATATAAAGTGAAGCTAAAATATAAAAAAAAATATTTATCTATATTTAAGATGTCGTGTCGCAGTGGACCAATAACGGTGACAACAAGCGAGGTAGTCGCAGGTTGGATTTTCACTTAGTAAAAAAGGTAAATGGAGAGCTTCGCTCTTGCCACTAGGTTACACCTACCTACATACACGGTATAATATAAAGCAATAAAAAGTTGTACGATAAAACTTTTTATTTACTTCACTCATCTACCAGCAACTTCAGTACAACCAGAGAAAATAGTGTTAAATCACTGCGTGTTCGATTTTTCTTCTAAAAAAACCCTTACAAGGGTATCAAAACCATGCCAACCAATCTCATAGCCTGTTGTTTAGAATAAGCTACTTAATTTACTATGCTAGGATAAAAGCGTATAGAAGAGAATAAAAATGAATTATATTATTTCACATTCATATATGCAATGTTAATATTTGTGCTTAAAGCTTTTAGAGCTATATATTGTGACTAGATTTCTCCTGCGTGTTCGCTTCTATGGTCGAATGAAAGTATATATAATATATTGTAAAGTATAATATATATATATATATATATATATATTGTAAAGTATAATAATATGTTGTAAAGCACCATAGAGTCTTTGATATATATAAATATATAATATAATTTACATATATATATATATATATATATATATATATATATATATATATATATATATATATATATATATATATATATATATATATATATATATATATATATATATATATATATATATTCTTATAACACTCTTAACACTTCTCTCTGCCTAATAAGCGATGTTTACACAATTTAAACGAGACCATGACATGTTGATTGGCGGAACTCAACGCCGCGCTCTGCCTTGTTATCAGAACGACGATATGTATATACATCAATTCGAGTCAGAATCAAATCCTACACAAAGTAAAGCGAAAAATTATCCGCATCCGCATTAAGTCGAATTATCAAAAAAATACTCCTTAGACCATAAATGAATGAATAACAAACAACGTTTGTTCTACAAAGTAATATGACAAAAATATAAACATATTTACATTTTAAGTTCCGCCGTTTTGCTCTAATTCACTCATAATTATCACTAGAGATAATGAAGGGGACTTGTGAGTGGATGTGGGACGGTTCAAGAGTTCCCATATAAATATATATATATATATATATATATATATATATATATATATATATATATATATATATATATATATATATATATATATATATATATATATATATATATATATATATATATATATATATATATATATATGTATATATATATAATATAATTAATATATTATAAATATAATTAATTTTGTACTCTGAGTTGGAGTCGAACTCGCAGTCATCGCTACAGATAAACGCTGCGCGTAGATAGCTGATGGATTTTAGATTACCTTAAACAAATCATTTCTTACGCCATAGTAGGGCAATTGTTATTGTGTAACTATACAAAAGGTCACGGGTTCAAATTCTAAGCGTATCGATGCTTTACCTGTATTATTATTGCATTATTTATATGAATGGGTTTTTAATATGTTCCCGTTTGGTTCCCATTTGGTCTTCTAATTCTTCTACCCAGTATTATTCCGGCTTACTTGTCAGGGTCCTTTTTACCAACTGAACCTACTTCACTTTGCACGGTCTTCAGCATTTTCAGTGGTTAGTCTATTGCCTCTAATGTCCTGCTTCACAACACCAGCCATCGCTTCCTTTGGCGTCCGGGAAGTCCAATTCCAGAAAAGGATCATATCATAGCACTTCTTTTCGATATTTCTTAGTTTATAAGCCGGTGCATAACGTTATTATTCTTCTTCTTCTTCTTGGCATTAGTCCCGGCTTTTGCCAGGGTCTGCCTTCCGACTGAGCCTACTCCACTTTGCACGGTCTTTAACATCCTCAGTGGACAATTTATTGGCTCTCATGTCTTGTGTCACGACATCCAGCCATCGCTTCCTTGGGCGTCCGGGTGGTCTAACTCCAGGGACAGACATGTCAAGGCACTTCCTTCCGACATAGTTCTCAGATCGGCGCATAACATGGCCATGCCATCTCAGGTGGCGCTCTTGGAGCTTATCCGCTACATCACGGACCCCAAGACTACCTCGAATGAATGTGTTGCGTTTAGATCAGACCGCGTAACGCCACACATCCACCTCAGAATGCTCATTTTCGTGACGTGAAGCTCCTGAGTATGCTGAGATAGAGCTGTCCAACAATCGGTGCCGTATAAAAGAACCAGCCGGATCATTCTCTTGTATACCAGTCTCTTGTACAGCCTATTTTTTTGGGTGGCGTTCTGTGATCACAAAATACATCAATGACCTCCTGCCATTTGGCCCAGGCTCTTCGGACTTGTGTATAATGGATCCAAGGTACCGGAACTTTTCCGACTTAGAGGTTCAGCATATGGATAGTACTCGAGTCCGGGCTCCCGCAAGCCATGTTCTCGGTCTCCACCACATTTCCATTTGGTCTATATAATAATGAACAAATCAATGATTCTAGAATGTACTGAATTTTAATCTTCGACAGTTAGATTTTTTAGATTCTTATATAGCTTCACGCTGAATCCTGCATATAGCAGGGTAGGCAGAAGGAAACCGTAGATTGATGGAAACTAGTGTTAAGACACTCCGTTCCCCACTATCCGCCATTCGACGCATTGCGTGTTGAGTGGCGGAACTCAACGCCGTGCTTTGCCTTGTTGCAACAGCGACGAAAATGAATATACTTCATTATCCCCGAGTGGGAATCGAACCCACAAACCGTCGTGTTTACCGGCAGACGCGATTGTAAAGTTAAATTTAAAAAATGATAAACGTTACAAAATAGTGGAGAAAAGAGTGTTATAATTGCTAGAAAAACACTATCATCAGACTTGCAAACTGAAAAAATATTTGTTTCGGATAGTCCGTTTATCGAGGAAGGTCCACAACTCTTATTTTCATTTGACTACGCTAACGAAGTTGCTAGTAAAAACTAGTTATTTAACCAAAAAAAATGTTTACATTTATATCGGTCAAGTGCGAGTCGTACTCGGACACTGAGGGTTCCGTGCTAATTTCATCATTGTAGCTCAACGGATAGTATTTATCTTTCGTATAAAATCAACTACAAATATAAGTTTGTAATATTTTTTCTATAATCAATAAATTTCCGAGCTTTTTCCTTTGTTTGTACTATTGCTTCTATTTACCATATGAAGTCAATTTTATACAACTAGATGCGGAAACGAAGCATTAATACTCATATCTTTTGAAGCTTAATATTTTTGTACTGCAAGAGAGATATTTAACCTCAACACCCGGCACTCCTAAGAGAAATGGTCTTGACAGATGGACAGACAGGCGTACAGAGAATAAAATAAATAAACTTATAAGAGTTCCGTTTCTCCATTTAAATTGTGGAACCCTAAAATACGATTTAAGTATTGTAAATGTTATAAGTGTTTAATACATTGAGTATAAATGTCAAATCACATTATTAAATTAGCCTTTACGTAGTGGAATGCATACGAAATGTCAGTCAAGTCTGGATCTTTGCTAAACGAGATGTGCCTTTTATTCGGATGCTATTGTTGTCAATATTTTTTCCCTTCTTCTTTTAGCTTCACGCTGTATGCCGCATCTATATGCGAGATAGGCGAAGAGAACCTAGTGTTATGACACTCCGTTCCCCATTTTTCATATTGCGCGTTTAGTGGCGAAACTCAACGTCGCTTTATTTTGTAATCCCTCGAGTGTCGTGTGAGGAATCGAAGCCATAACCGTCGCGTTTACGTTCTCTGTATCGCTGAGCCATGACAGCCTCTTATATAAATATAAAATGATCTGTAAACTTTGGCATCTGTCTAAATTATTTATTAAAAAAGAATGGGTAACGTATGTAATTTACTACTTCCACTTCCACTAAATTATCTTTGCTGCCACCTAAAATACCAACGACACGAACATACTTATTACATATAGAAAATACTTATTATGCTAATTAATTATTTCTTCCACATATAGAAAGGTTAAAAGAAAACCAATAAAAAAGAAAAAAAATAATAAGAAAAAAAATTAAGGTAAAATTATTAGTCGTTTTAATTGCATACAGGATAGCTACCACTATATAAAAAAATAAAATTAAATTGTATCATTCATATTGAAAAGAACTGAAGATATGTTTATTTGATCCAATAATGCTCTTAATAGTCTATATTAATAAAGCATATTTTGTTTTTTTTTATATTATACATATGACATATATGTATAATATAAAAAAAAAACAAATATCAATATCATATCATATTTATATTATATCATATAATATATATCATATATTTATATTATACATATATGTCATATGATGTTTCTTTTTTTAAATTTCACATTGCGCCATGACCACTTTCCTCAATAGACCCTTTTTATTAGGTTGCCTGGAAGAGATGACTTTTAGTGATCCTCATTGACTGTTTTGATTTAGTAAAAGCTGCCGTTTCCAGTTTTTTGATGTGAAATTTTCTGTAATTTGTGTAAAACGAATAGCGGAGCTGAACGCTGTGCTTTATATTTCCAGAGCGAGAGCTTAATTTTTTTATATTAAAGTATAAATTAAAATACTATTTTCTACTTTTTACTTTTTGTTTCAGTTCGTACATATACGTAGGTATTTTTTTAATTTTATTTTATTATATAGCTAATAGTGTTTTCTGATCACAAGGTTCCTCTTCAACAATGCCCAGACGGTCAAACTTGTAACGCGCATGCTCGTCAGTGCTCAAACGAGGCAGTTCCTGAATGTGATGCTGTTGCACTAAAATATCGTCATGTTTGTGAACAGGTAATTCTCATATCTAGCGTTATATATATATATATATATATATATATATATATATATATATATATATATATATATATATATATATATGTTTGTATCCAATGATCTCTATAGTACACACGACATTAAATTTGATTACTTAATAGTTCAATTTATATTACTTGGATAAACAAAAACAATAATGTACGGTTATTGTAAATTCGAAATATCAAAATGTCAAGGAGATTTAGTGCACTGTGAAATTAACGATTGTGATGTAAGAAGCGAAGCGCATATTTGTTAATAACTAATGCCATAGTGTTACTTGATGCTTGTGGATTCCAGTAGTGATGTTCACAGGTTCGATTCCCGCTAGGGTTAGTTTAAATTTAATAAAATAAATAGGTTACTGTAAATTTTAATTATTTTTAAAGACCGCACTTAAGTAAAAATAGTATATATATATATATATATATATATATATATATATATATATATATATATATATATATATATATATATATATATATATATATATATATATATATATATATATATATATATATATATATATATGTTTTTTTTTATTTAACTTCTTACTTATATAGTAGCAAGGTGGGCAGAGAGATTCAATCAAAAGTGTCCATACACTCCGTTTTTCACTTAGCCACATAGTTTGTGTACTAAAAAATGTTTTTTTTTGGAAATAAATCAATACTCAAAATGGACATTCAACCCACGACCATCGTTTTTACATTCAGATTCACTCACGAGAACAATAAACAAACAAACAACATACCTATCTACATATAAAAATACTTAATCATTTAAACTTTTTTGTTAACGGTTACAATATACACGTTAACACTAAAAAGCTCGTATACAGAACAGTAAGCCCCCTTGTATACGAATGGAAGCTTTATGGAATGTATGTACAAATAAAATTTGTTTTACAAAGCTCTATTGATTTCCTTCCTCTATACAGTTTGTGTATTCATAAAGATTTAAGCTCGAACAAAAATTTACCTACACAAATTCAAAGCATATTTCATGACGCGATGAATGGGGGTTCGATTTCCACTTCTGAGTATGAATTATTTCATTTATTTTTTCTGGTAAGCAAGCGCGGCGTTGAGTTCCGCTATTTTAGACACAATGTCTAGAATTTGGCATAAATATGACAAGAATTGGGAAGCAAGTGGAAAATTAGTGTCGTAGTACTAGTCCTGTCCTATCCTGCTTTATGCGGGAAAAAAGCGTGTAAAACTATTTATTTTATTTTATTATTTATATTGAGGCTTATGCTTGAGCTTTTCTTTTGTTACGTAAAAAGCTTTTATTGGAGCTCTGAATAGGTTTTATCAAAATAATATGTGTTAACTGGCTTGATCATTTAAAATTTTGAACATTTTAGACATAGCTACACAAAGATATTAAATAATTATTATTTTCTAATTTAACGATGTATTTCACTTATAGCAGGTTAGGTAGAGAGCACTTTGTATTAAGACACTCTGCTGGAAGACTAAGAGGCGCGGGTACGAGTCCTGTTCTGTCCTGATAAGAAGATATTAAATATTTCATTTTTATTATTTGCAGGTAGGAATATTCCCAGATGCATACGATTGTAGAAAGTTTCACCTTTGTTCACCGCCTGACGGACTCCCTGATGGAAAGCCTGCTGAACACAGGACGGCGTTGTGTCCAAGACATTATGGATATGATCCAAGAACTGCTCAGTGTTCAGTAAGTCACTTTTAAACTAGTGTCAAAACACTCTGTCTAAACTTTGCCCTCATACTTATGGGATCAAGCGTAAAGAAATGGAAAGAAATATTCATGTGTGCATACTTCATATACTAAATATATATCTTTTTTTTCAGATAAAATTAAGCAATGGTCAATGCAGTCAAGCTATAGTTCCAAAATGCATGAAAGTTGGTCAATCTGATGCACTACTCAGCAGCCCCAATCATTATTATGTATGTCTTTCTAGACATGGTAATCTTTATCCGCAGATTTTTATCTGTCCCCACGGATGGTATTTTTGGGATAGTTACTGTCGTCCTCAGCCCAAAATAAATCAAAACATTACAGAAAACAAAATATCCAAGAATTCTAAGGACGAAGATGTAAGCAGCGCTTCTAAAGAGGATAATGAAATTGAAAAATCTACCAATAATTTGGCAAAACCTGCACCCAGACCTATTTATAAAATGGAAGAATTTTTCTCAACTGAAAAAGCTACAACATATCCAGCAGACACATTTCTGGCTGATAAATTCGATCTAACTAATTACGAAACGATAGACGACGTGGAACTAAATAATAATGATGAATTTGCAAATTCATTTGAATTTGGTACAGATTTTTGGTGAAATATTAAAAATTAATTCTATTCTAAGATATTTTAGATTGTTTTAGTAATATAAATTAGAAATAGTATATTACTTATAATAGATATATAATCTAAAAAAAAATATAATTAAATTTTGAAAAATTTAAAAAGAATTTTGATTTTGATTTTTGAGAAGAATTTTGAAAAAATTAAAATTTAAAAAGAATTTGCTACTTAAGTATTTCATAATATATCAAAACGGCTTTAGGAATAAATAATATACACATCTTTTTCAAACATTAAAAAAAGTGTATGTGACTGATGACGATATAGATATGCATTCCATAGATTCACTGTGCGAGTGCCGGGCCCGCGTTTGGAGAGAGTACACATAGTGCCTGGGGTTTACGACCCAGATATATGTATAAATGGGCCCCTCTGTAATGCGCCTTAACGCTCACCCCCACTATCCGAGATCCTCTCTCTACCAACACTAAATTCGAAATGATTCTACCAGTACCGCTTTCGAAGTACGTTCCAAAAATTAATTATTCCGAATTCCGAATCTGACACATTATATATATATATATATATATATATATATATATATATATATATATATATATATATATATATATATATATATATATATATATATATATATATATATATATATATATATATATATATTGACTGGCGTAACTCAGCTCTTATAAATCTCTATTTCGTTGAAAGCAACAAATCCAAGTGCTTAATTGGCTCAAAGTCTAGAACTTACAAGATTAAGCTTTTAGCGGATACTGGCTTCCTGCTCGTCGACGTCACGTTAGACATTTCTTATCTCGCATCCTTATATTTAATGAATTTAGGGGGAAAGTGCTTAAAGTAACGTGTTAGTTACAATTCTAGAGTGTTTTCACGCTGTATCCCCGCATTAGTAGACTAGGCGGAAGGAATCTAGTGATAAGATAATTACTACACTTTCTGAAATATCTTTTTATATTCGAAATGGATTAGACTTTTTTGGAAACCCGACGTTTCGGACGCTTTGCAGTTGTTTGTTATAATAATTGTATCAACTGACAGGTGAATGCCACTTAGTCTACCAGTGACGGTGGACTATCGGATGTCTAAAAATAATATCAATGTCAATACACGTCATTAATCTGTTGAAATTGTTTCATTTAAAATAACTGATTCCCTCCCTCGAGGAGTATCGAACTCGCAACTTTCGGGTTTACTGTTATCTGCAAAAAATATACAATTACATATATTTTTTTAACATCTCCATTTATCTGTATTTGTTAAAAGAATACACAATGGACAGATAATGTCTATTTTTGAGACATTTTGTGACAAAATATAGGTTAAGTTAGTCATAATAGTGGATATAAAGCATAAATGGTACTCGTAACCCTAGTATATTAGAAACGTAAAGCAAAAACCAGTGTTTTTTCTTACATAGCTTTATATAAAGCATATACTCGTAGCTAGAGCTTTCCTTTATAAAAGCACGTTGCGGCTAACCGATACAGGTGTATAATATACATATTGAACATAAACGTATGAAACTCGAAACTGAGCGAAATGAAAATAATCTGTAAAGAGCTTTGAGCCAAAGAGTTTAAAAATATTTCATGAATATTGCAAAATTTCAAAGGGCCATGTGAGAGGATATGCAAAATGCAGAAGCTGGTCTGTGCGGACACCGTGCAGCTAAGAATATGAGAATCTAGAAGTGGTACACATTAAAATTATTATTCTATTTACATAAATATATACAAATATACTTATTGTATTAATTGTATTATGATAATGTCTTTAATTGTTATCACAGATGGGTACGAGTTCGATCCCCACTCGTGAGAACAAATTATTTTCATCTAAAAATTTAAATTTTATATTAATTATCCTAGAAACTGTAAATCTATATATCTATAAATTAATATAAATATATATCTAGTATATCTTTTCCTATTTTTCAAAATAAAAAGTTTCATAGTAAACGTGGCTATATTAATGCCGTTTTTAACTCGTATAACATATTCTACACCGTCTCGTCCACTTAAATTGAACGTATAGAAGATACGTTACGTTGAATACAGCGATACCAATTCCAATTCTATGCCAACAAAAAGTTCATTCATCTTTAAATACAATATAGCTTCTACTCGATTTCTAATTGGAGCTTTTTTTGAGGTAGGTGGATGGGGTAATGACCTACACTATCTACCAGCCTAGCCTACTTAGCCTACCTAGTCTTACTTAGACTAGGTAAGCTAGCCTAGCTAGCTTACCTAGTCTAAGTAGGTTAGTATTTAATTATGTTATTATAAAGTATTCTAGTTTAAGTATTTTTAAACATATATAAAACATAATTCTACAGTCAAAATTGAAAAACATTTTTAGAAAATGGGTAAAAATTTGATCATATTCGGATGCGAACCCGAGCCCCACATCGTCCAATTGATTCGGGTTCGAATCCCGCCACGAACAAATAAAATTGAAAACAAAATATTTACAGGTGAAAGAAAAATATCGACTAGTTTCTCACAACTCATATCTGTCTACATTACTATTATAGTAATAATTATTAAAAAAAATACATTTTCCTTAAAATTTAAACAAAGAAAAAACTATAAATAAATCCGTTCCTTAATAATCTCAAACTCAACCACTTGCACTGTTATCTAAGCGATACCCCTTTTTCAAACGAAGCGTGAAGATACGGCCCCATCATTAACACTAAATGTATTCGTTACAGAATCTTAGATGGCGTGTTTCCATTTTACTTTGATTCCAATAGGTATATGTGATACAGTGGGCCTAGAAGCGCGTTGGTTGCGGGTTCGATTCCCTGTAAGGTGATGATTATATGTATGAGTGGTAAGAAGGCGGTGTTAAGTTGCACACTATGTTTGCTTGTAATGGAGCATCTTAATAGCAGGTTGCCAAAAATAGATTTGATGTATATTTTAAATAGATTATTTTAATATGATATGGGCTTAATAACTATAGTCATAGGAAGAATGACTTAAACGCAATCAGAAATTTCTTTTATTGCTCTAGTACTCTATATCTGCTCACTTCGTTTATTTTTTTTTGCTCACCGCTGTATCCTGTATATGATAAAGTATTCAGAGGGAATCTAGTATTTTTACACACCATTCCCCGTTTTCCGGTCAATTTTTGAACAGTACTTACGTGTTGAATAGCTAAACTCAAAGCCTCACTTTGTCTTCTTACTAGAGGGAGGCGGAAGAATATTTCTCCAAGTGGGAATTGATCTTACAGCCGTTGCATTTACAATCACTATAGCAATCGCTATACCACTGTGCCACGACGGCTTCTCAGTTAACAGTAACATGATAATTTTTGGCAATGAATTAACTTATTTATTCTCTATTAAGTCTCACAATGTCTCAAAAGTCGGAAATCAGAGAACGAAGTGTCTTAACACTAAGTTCCCTGTCTACCTTTCTATATACGGGTAGCATGAAGCTATTTATTAATTTATTCAATTAACGTAAGCTACAATGGAAACGTACCACCACATATCGAGTCCCACGTTAAAATAATCGCGTACTATTCCACAAGACCTTTGTCCCTGTACACAGACAGCAATCGGGCCGATCTTTGTGTGTGGACTAAACGTATTAAGTTATTTACAATTTATTGTAAACCTTACACATTGGTTTTATATATATATATATATATATATATATATATATATATATATATATATATATATATATATATATATATATATATATATATATATATATATATATATATATATATATATATATGTATGACATTAATAAGATATAATATAGCCTATATAACATAGCTTTTCCCGATAAATGGACTATTCAACACAAAAACTATTTCTTGATTCGGACTCGTGTTTCTTGAAATTAGCATTCAATCAAAACAGCATTAAGTAAATAATGTTGGTATGGCTTATATTTTAAGGATATAATATATTTCAATATATTTTTTCTCTTAAACAAAGAGAAACGTGGCGTTAAGGTCTAGCACTCCGTTCTCCACTTTCCGCGTATCGAGACGTTGTGTATTGTGTGGCGGAATTCAACGCCGGGCTTTGTCTTGTTACCAGAGTGAAGAAAATCGACTTTAATTTCATTCGCCGAGTGAAAAACGTGAATAAAATATGATCTTCACACCAGGTTCTCTTTACTAAATAGGTAAAGTTAAAAATATTTATTAGTATGTAGGTATATAGTAAAATTAGTATATTGAAAAATACCCAGATGTAACTAAACTCCAGTTTGTACTACAATATGTTTAAGCAGTTAGCATATTTTGAGAAAGAATGAGAAGCAAAGACTAGAAAGAGAAGAAGAAAGAGTAGAAAGCGAGACTGTAATCCGAGCTCCTAGGAAACCATCCAATACTTACTGGTTCAAATCCCGCTTCGTTAAAGCTTTACACGTTGTCTAAATAATTTTTTTATTTAGTATTTCGACCTATACGAGTATTTACAGGAAATAAATAGCATTTGACCAGGATTTCTCTAGTAATAGAATATAAGAAGTCCTCATAATTATGATACTGTTGTCTTTCCCTTGTGAATAATTTTATTCAAAATAAGCAGATACAAGCTACTATTTTTTTAACGTCAAAAACGTTTCTACCGGTTCACCAAAATTAATGCCTCAGACCAGAGAAGATCCTATTTATCCCGAGAGGGATTCCTTTTTTTCAAATTTGTAGTATACAATTTTTAATTAGTCATCAGTGACAATGATATCTTAGAAACAGTAAAACTTTTGTGCTTTACTCAAAAAAAAAATATTCCGCTACCGCCTCTAAATTACGCCAAACAATAAATTGGTAGCATCGGATTTAACTGACTACAAAAGTAACGTTCTATTTCAGCTAAAGTCGTAAATACAAGTACAATATGGTACATTTCAATTGTTTATACAGCCACTGAGGCGTCATTTATTTCATATATTCATCTCAAGACATTTATGAGATATACACAATGAAATGCAAATCTCGAAATTGTTTATGGATAATTAAATTTATGTAAATATGGATTATCGTCTTCTACATTTAAAAAAATTCAAAAAAATTTGCGACTATTTAGTATTACATAGCGTAATAATGCGTAATAAAAAAATAATAACAATAAAAAAGCTTTTTTGATAAGTATAAACAAGTAAAAAGTATCTAATATTATTATATATAAAAATATATTATAAAAACATTTATTCTAGATATTTAGATATTAGTTTGTAGACGGACCAAAACCAAACACCACAAGTAGGCTTCTAAGTGATATAATTATAATCTAAAAGAATAAAAAAAAATTAATATACTATTTAGAAATGATATTCTTATTATGAATTATTATTAGGCTTTCTCATAAAATATGACAAATAACAAAATATCAGAGTATGGTCTATGTACAAATACCATTGATTTACTTTCCTATTTAGATGTTGGCTAGAACGCCTAGATTTTTTCTTGGCCAACGACCAAGAGATTTGGCATCGTTGTATGAGATATACATGTTCACGTTTGTAGTTACAATTTCTTTTAACTACTTCAGTGCTCTTAATCTTGGAGTCACATTTTCATATACATTAAATTGGTAAGGCTTTACTTGCTTTAACAAAAAAAAAGTAATGCAGATAATTATTTATAAATTATTAATAATTATTATAAATTATTTATTTTCCAAAGCTTCAGAGGGTGCTGAGTTGTGACTGACTATACATTCCATTATTAATAATGTATATATTTAACCATCACTCAGATCAAATTATCCATGTACTGTGTCCTGAGGCGCATTGGTTTCCACTGGACCCTAAATATAAGTTTAATGATACCGCAGTCGGAAAGTGTAAACTGTAAACGAGATAGTTGAAGGTTTCAACCTTCAACTACCTCGTTTACAGTTTACACTAAGGGGAATAGAATATTTAGATTATTTGTATTTCCTCTAGTAGACATCTCACTGATTTGCACCAGTCAACACAGAACATTGGGCGCAAAGTGAGTAGCGAAATCAATACTAGGTTCCCTTACCCTATCCTTTGATGTGATTTAGAAGATACATCATTATGACCTATTAAATGCCTGGACAGTTCTAATAACTAATATTTTGGATATATTTATATTTTAGGATTTTAGCATCATTTCGTGATTAGCCCAATTAAACTTAACTAGTTAAACAAGAACGTTCAGTAAATTTTCTTCTACTTTCACAAAAAAAAAGCTATCATAAAAAAACCTCTTTTATACTTACTTTAGTCACAAAATTTCAGTATTGAAAATATTAAATATACCAAACTAAAAATTGGCTATTCAGTGTCTAAATAAGGGTTTAACCTTATTCGTGGACCTCCATGTATTTTAATTTGTTCTCAATTTTTTTTCAATTTTTATCTTATAACACTAGAAATAAAAACAATGAGTAGATGTGATTTTTTATTTAAATTTATTTAAAAATACAAAAAATTGTAATATACACGGTTCGCTTAAAAAAATTCTTTGTACCATACACCTAACTAAGTTTGTATATAGTTGACATTTCAGATGTACAAAGCGGCAATAACTCTGTGATATAGTATATATTTTCATTATATTTTTGTATTATATTATATAAAAATAATGATTATAACTATATTTTTTTTATTTATGTCTAGACAAAGTTTAATCTTAGACTTTGTGTTTAATCTAAAAACTTCACATAAATATAAACGAACTTTAAAAAAAAATACCATTGATTGACCACCAGAAGAGTATAAGGACACCAAAGGACTAAGTCCGATTGAGACATAACGATGATTATTTAAGCAATATTTAAATATATATCCTTCAATATGGTATTATAAAACTTGAAGATAATGTCTATAATGCTATATACGGGATATAAAGTGAAGCTTGATAGAACTTAGTGTTAAGACACTCTGTCCCCACATTCCGTCTAATTTCTGATACATTATTCGCTATGTGGCGAAATTCAAGTACTTGCTTTGTCTTCTTACCAGTATGATAAAATAAAAAGTCAGAAGTAAACCCATAACCGCCGCGATTAGAGTCGGATGCTGTACCGCTGCGCCATGATGACCTCGAAGATAAGTAAAGGTTGTGATTCAGAAAAAGTTTGCAAAAGTTAAGGGACCGCGTGTCCTTAATCATTAGATATAATAATAAAGTTCTATTGGTACTATATTGTTAATATATTATATAATATAATAAATAAATGATATATTTTATATATTACTTATATATATTAATATAAAGTTTTTTGTTTTGTACAAAACAAACACATTTATATCTCATATAATCGGGATGGCTGGGAGAAAGTGCTTTTAAGCTTTTGTGCATATTAATTTTCTTCAATAGTTTACAATATAGAAAAAAAAGTGAACTCTACTTCTGATTGTGTAGACAATATTTAATGGTTTGATCTACATGCCGCCTGCATGAAAAAAAAATATTTGTCTCCGATCTGGTATGAAACGGTAAAAGTAGATAGGGCCTAATGATAAGGTACTCGACTGCCTTCGTGTCCCCGTCTTAATGCCAATGCGTGTTCATAGGTTGCATTGTCATGCGTTATTTATCGAAATCAAAGAAACTATATTAATATTATAAGAGCCCATCGTTCCGCAACAACACTGATACTAGTCTGGGTGTACACGTTGTACACAAAGTATAATGTTCTGTTCCACCACACAACACGCATATCTGCGGGATACAGCGTGAAGCTACAAAATAGAGAATGTCATATTTCTTCAAGTGTAGACTGTACTTTGGACTCTCCTACAGTACTACGAGTTTTATATCTAATTTATCTAGTTTATACGTTTGATTAAAAACACTATCGCCACTTTTACTATTATCATGAATCGCTATTGCTTATACATTGTGCCACACATTGCAGGGCTAACGGCGTACAAAAAACGAGAACCTCTGACATTAGTGCAGGATTGCATCACAGTCTCGACGCGACGTGGGAAACCTAACTACTTTGGATAAGTCGTACTGTACTGTATTGAGAATAATTCTTTTTATTCTATGTTATATATACTAGCGACCCGTTTGATTGAACTTCTCTTATTTATTAATTTTTATTTTTTTATTTCGAATCAATTTCTCTACTAAAAATCAGAAGTAAGTGTATATAAATAAATGAAATTTTTATTTTACCACATTTTTTTTGTTTCTAGCTTCCCGCTTTATGGTATGGGGTAGCTAGAGGGAAGGGAGCGCCAAACACTGCGGTCCTTGCATACCGCTTTCGCCTCCACTGTCATTATCCTCTTCATAAATGCCCTTATCATTCTAACTTGACCTTCCTCCAGTATCATCAACATTGTTTCGAAGGTCAACCAAGGTCTGCTCTTACCTCTTTTTATTTTACCATATTATATCAGGATAAACGCGAAAACCCCGAGCCGGTAAATTCAGGGAATAGTAGACTAAATATTCATCCATCAATTTTCTATCAACGAAAATTGATTTAGCTGTTCCGGAGATCAGCCTGGATAAGCAAACAGCTTATATTTACGACAATTCCCTGACATCACCTCTAGTTTGGCCTTTCCTCGTATATGATATTAAGAAAACCCACCTAGTAAAGTTCAAACGTCCAAGCGGCATAATAATATTGAAATTTCGGCCAGGACTAGCACATTCAGCGGACACCTCAACACTCCATTGAACGGAAACTACGGAACGGAAACTGAACGGAACTAATTTTACCACAGCTCCTTTTTATAATGCTCAAAGATTTAGAGATACATTTTATTTAATTATAACAGATAATTTTATAGTACACAAATTTTCTAATTAAAAATGCATTTATTTTCTCCTTTCCATTGGTTTTCATGGAGGACGGCTTTGTGCGGCACAAACCAATAACCTAGAAATAAAAGCTCTCTTATTATTTTATACAATGCCTCTTACTTAATATACAATGAAATTATTTGTTTAGTCCAGTTTCATTCAGATATTAAAAATAACAAAAAATATATACATGGCAAATATTATATAAATAATATCCAGATTTTATCAAAAAATCAGGTCACAGTAGCGCAATTTGTAAATATCTGTCAACTTACGATGACTATAGGTTCGATTCATACAGTCCACCAGAGAACAACGATTGATAAGTACGTAGATAGTACTAGTATTAAGAGACTCGTCTTCGCTTTGAAATATAAATTTAATACATTGCGTTTTAAGTGGCGGAACCCAACGCCGCATTGATATATATATATATATATATATATATATATATATATATATATATATATATATATATATATATATATGCCACCTCATGCCCACGGGCCACTGCAAAATGTTCGTAAAATTGGATTTTCAAAAAAAATCAAATCTAATTAATGTACGCTATTATTATATTATATTATATTTTATTTTCAAGATGACAAAATACAATTTTTATAATCACTATTACGTGGTCCTTTACCTTATGTTAGTTAACCCTCTATTAGCTACAGCTATTTTTATTCTGTTTGTTAAGGTAGATCTAGAGGTAAAACATAATTGTTTCTAGGTAAGTAGGAATTGATCGTCGTAGAGATCCTTGGGGTAGGCCTATGTCCAGCAGTGGGCTTGACCAAGGCTGCGATCATGATTGAGTAGGTAGTATGTGCATAATACCTGAGAGAGTTCAAATATGTTGTATACCTCTTTCTACATAAGTAGGTAACTTAAAATTTATAATACACAAAATAATTAAAAAAGAAAATAGAAGCACAGCACTCGTTAAAAGTATATTTTTTAGTCAACCTAATCTTCCTGTCAAGGACTTCATCAGCACCAAACATATGTGTAAATAAAACGAAAATAAGTCCATAGGAACGCTATCTGTAATGCATAATTTTCTTATATATGATACTTTACTTTTTCAGTAAATTACTATTTATTGCACACCAGATAACTTATATATAGATATAATACAGATCTTCATATAAAACGACCTCACGTACCGAGGGTTCCATAGTAATTTCACAAATTTATGTCATGGCGGTGTATGCATCAATTTTGTATGAAATGAATTACAGATATAAATTGGTAATAGTTTTTCTGTAATATAACTTATAGATTTCCAATTTTTGATGTTTTTTGGTTTGTTTTTACTGTAAGTTCTAACTCCTTGCCAAACTTCACAATTCTAGGTCAACGGAAAGTACTATAGATACTCATTACGCGACAAATGCGGCAAAAACGAAGCATAAACGCTTGTATCTTTTGATAGCGTTGACTAGATGCTTGAGATATATATATATATATATATATATATATATATATATATATATATATATATATATATATATATATATATATATATATATATATATATACATATATATATATATATATATATATATATATATATATATATATATATATATATATATATATATATATATATATATATATATATAAATTTTTTACATTATTTTCAATTTGACACCTCCACAAAATCTTGAGATAATAATAATAATAATATTTTATTGGCATAAGTGAATACAGTTACAATGTAGGATTCTCTAACACCTGCGCTAGTAAAAACTGTGTTGCGGGTGTTAGTGTCTTAAATAAATCCCTTAAATAAATGACACATCTAATCTTACATCAAAAAATATTGAAGAAAAAAACTAAGAATAAAATAAAATAAAAAAAAGATATCTTGCTATTCATCTTTTTATGGATATTACGTCATGCTGTATGTGTGAATGTGTGAGTGAGTGTGTGTAAGAGTGTGTTTGGTGGTGTAATTAAGGTGTTATAAGATTTTCTACATCAATATATTCCATCGGCTTAAGCCAGGTAAATATAGCTATTTTTAATTTATTACTATTGAATTTCTTAACATTCTGGACTTTATTATGCTTATTATATGTACGTGGAGCTAGAAAATTGTAGTGTCTCTTTGCAAATGTTGTTCTAGTGCGAGGGACAGGGCAACATTCTACGCGTTTTTGTACTATGGGTAAAATAGGGACAACTCGTTTGTGGTACCTACGCAGCATTTCGTACACAAATAACTTTCTAGCAGATAGCACTCCTGCCAGTTCATACACTGAAGATATAGGATGACGATACGGTAAGCAAAAAAGTACTTTGAGGACCATACGCTGTGCTCGCTCGACTACAATCATATGGCTTTTTGCCGCACCTCCCCAAGCGCGAATACAGTATCTAATAATGCATTCATACAAAGCTCGGTATGTTTGTACGAGAAGAGTAAAATTCGCCACTGTGCTCAGGTTCTTGAAAATGTATACTAGTTTTCTTATTCTAGCTGTTGTTGTCGTGAGATGCGTAGTCCAGTTCAGTTGGTCGTCTAGCGTTACACCTAAATACTTAATCGAGATGACTCGTGAGAGCGCTGTGCAGTCACAACTTACATGGCTCTCTGTTCTATTGCAAGGGAAGGTATGTATTTTAAGTATGTGCGATGCAGTTGGTTTTCCTAAAGGTGTTTTGCCGAAGGTGACATATTTCGTCTTAGTGGAGTTAAGTGATAGCAGACTGTTCTCTAGCCAGGAAGTCACTTTAGCTAAACCCGTCTCAGCCCGACTAAATACCATATCCCAGGTTTGTTCATGAAATATCAGCACTGTGTCATCAGCAAACATTAACAGATCCAAGTGAGGCAGGTTAGCAGCTATCTTACAAAGAGAATCAATGTATATGAGGAATAATGTGGGTCCTATCGTGCTACCCTGAGGAACGCCATATCTACATATACCTTCAGTACTTTCAAAGCCAGCTAATCTTACGCACTGAGATCTATTGGTTAGGTAGTCTTTAAACCAGTCCAGAGCCACACCTCTTATACCAGCGTTCTCCAAGCGTGTTATAAGTGCCTTGACTGCCATTTGGAGGTCTAAAAAGACTCCCAAACATTTGTCCCCTTTATCTAGATATGATACCAGATTTGAGGTAAGTGTCAAAACTGTATCCTCGGTTGATTTTCCTTCTCTAAATCCGAATAACACACTAAGCAATTTATTCTTTTCCAGATATTTAGTAACTCTCTTGTTGACATTTTTTTCTAAGATCTTGGATAAAGTTGATAAAAGCGAGATAGGGCGATAGTTACTTGGCTCATCTTTGTTCCCGGACTTAAAAATTGGGCAGACAATTGCTTTTTTGAAAATAGATGGAAATGTACCGGTTGCAAAGCTAGATTGCACATGTGTGTAATGGGTGATGTTAGAGAAAGGATGTTTTGTTTCAAAATTTCCGCTGAAACCTTATCCCATCCAGGAGCGCTGTGTGATCTTAGTCCAAGTATAATGTCCCTAACTTCGTAAGGATCTGTAGGCATGAAAGACATTGAATTTGGTGGCGAGTTATCATCGGCAGCTTCTCTTGCTAATTCCTGTTCACATTTATTCATCCTCTTCACCAATGCATTCGCTAATTCTTCTCCAACTCCAGTAAAATAGGTATTGATTTTATCCAGTGACTTTGTGGGTGAGGCGGTCAATATGCAATAGTTCAACAACGGGTTGTGAGTTTTTCTGCATATTACACACTTCTTTTATAACTTCCCAGGTTTTTTTCAACTTTCCTTTGTTTTTGTTTAGCCTATCTTGGTAGTATAGTTTTTTTAAGTTCTTTATTATAAAATTACATATATTTCTATATTTTTGGTATTTGTTTTGTATTAATATGTTGTCAGGTGTTTTTACTGTGGCTTTGTGAAATCTATCCCTCTTTCTTATGCATTTGACTATTCCTTTGGTTATCCATGGTTTAAGTGGCCTACATCGTATTGGTATCGTAGTGGTATTGTTTGTAATGATTGTTAATAGTTTTGACGTTATTATTTCCGATATTATCCCAAGACTCATCAGTGAGTATTTTTTTTTTTTTGACTATAGTCAATTACTACTGTTTCGTGCACTACATCCTTTTTATGTAATTTAGAGCAGTAAATATATAAAAGTATCGGACAGTGATCTGTTAATGGCTGCTCAAAAACACCTGTTTTCCAGGGGTTTGAGCATTTAACCATAAAATGGTCGATACATGTCTTGATGCGTGTTGGTTTGTCAATACCCGATCGTAAACCGTGCATGGCCATTAGGTTTAGGTATTCTTGGGACGCATTTGACAGGCTTTCAGGTAAAATATCAATATTTATGTAACCAGTAAAAATAATGTGTTTTGTTCGGCATTTACTTAGAACATTGTTAAGTGATTCTAGGTAAAGATTAGGATTTGTAAAACTTGGTGTACCTTGGTGAACCTGTATGAGCAAATTACTGTGAAGTCAGGCTTAATAGTGACAACTAAACAATTTCCTTCAGTAATTTTGGGCTCATAAGCACATGCCACAATATCACTACGTACATATACTACCACACCATCATTCTTGTTAAGGGTAGTTTTAGTCCAATATTTGCTGTAATCGTTCATATCCGGTGGAGGATTATTAGAATTTGTCCAACACTCAGACAAAACAATAATATCAATACGCAAATTTGGGGTGGAGATAAAAGCTATCATCATATCAAAATTACAATTAATACTTCTAATGTTAGCACTTATAATGGCTTACAAAGACTGGTTTCACTTAGGGATAAACATTCAATGGGATCAACTGAGTCTACTTCTTGTTTTATATTCATAGTAATATTACGATCGAATTTAAATTATGTATTATTGGAAAAGTGGCGGTATCAATGGCAAAATGATTAGGCAGGCTAGGCAGAAAATATGAATATGAATTGATAATAGCCTGTATTAACGTTCTTGATGTAGAAAGTATAAATAAATAGATGTAAATGTTCATATTAATATACTGATATAATAGTCTGTTGTGATTGTTTTTTATCATTCTGTGTAATGGTTGTGTGTATTGTTTAAATAGTGAGCTAATGTATTTGAGATGTAGAGTGTGAGCAATGTGAGCATGGACGTACAATATTGTACTAAACAGGTACAATAATGTTATTGACAGATAGATAAGGTAAGATACGGACCGCAAAGAAGTTTTTTATAGGCGGCCTTATAGCTAACTAATAAAATGTATATAGGTATGTACGTACGTAAATTATATAATTAAAGTAAAAAAAAAGCGACCAACTGACTAAAGTTTAATGATGAATTCAATTCAATGTCACTTATTTATATTCTGTATTAAAATAGAGAACAAAGTTTCATATTAACAAATTAACAGGAATGCTTCTAAAAACTAATTACAATTTACAGCTATAAGATAATTTATAGTATACATGAATTTCACGGTTTCATTTGTTCTGGGTACTACTTACTTGCCGCAATTTCATCTATTTTTAATACCCAATGTAATAAAATAATATTTGTATATGACATGAGGAATTTAAAAAAAATAGACTAATGAAAAAATAAGATAAAAATGACTTGATGACTTTATTTTTTGTTTGTCTGTTTGTTAATGATGTAATACATTTACACATAACACACATAAATATATATATATATATATATATATATATATATATATATATATATATATATATATATATATATATATATATATATATATATATATAATATATATATATATATATATATATATATATATATATATATATATATATATATATATATATATATCTTCTTCTTCTTCTTCTTCCTGGCATTAGTCCCGGCTTTTTTTGCCAGGGTCTGCCTTCCGACTAAGACCAATCGGTCCATATGAGTGGCGAAGTGGTTTTTTGTGGAGCGATTGCCATCTGACCTCCAATATATATATATTGGAGGTCTGGAGGAGGAATTTTTTAAGGATTATATTAGCTCGGGCCGCTAATTGCTTCTTGCTCGCAGCTTAGTACATACATTACGGCTACGGTTATATATATATATATATATATATATATATATATATATATATATATATATATATATATATATATATATATATATATATATATATATATATATAACCGTAGCCGTAATGTATGTACTAAGCTGCGAGCAAGAAGCAATTAGCGGCCCCGAGCTAATATAATCCTTAAAAAATTACTTGGTGAAAACGTTTTTTATTAACTAAAATAAAATACATGTTGTTAAGTTTTTTGTCAAAATTATATCGTAATGTAAACAATTTAGCCGATTGATTCTAAATAAGTGAAAAAAGTTGTCATAGTACAGTGAATTTGCGATCCTAGCTCGGCCTTTATATATATATATATATATATATATATATATACTATATATATATATAGATATATATGTATATATATATATATATATATATATATATATATATATATATATATATATATATATATATATATATATATATATATACTACTTAGTCAGAGTCAGCAGCAGCGTCATCATCGCTTTACAAGAAACACGATGATGATACCCAATATAGGTTTAAAGTCAACCAAAAACAAATAATATATAATAGAATACTATAATTAATAAACAAATGAAATACTAGCAAAATGGAATTTCAAGCATTGACTGTTAGCTTAGTTTTTTTTTAATTTACCACGATAAGATGGTGACGTGACAACAACGTACCTGTTCAATCGAGATTTCATAAAATATATAAATTCTATATAATTATATTATATGTATATGTTTAAGTAATTTTTTATGTTTATATATAATAAATATAAATATAATAGTTGCCTACAAGAATCAAAAAGAAAGAAGAAATTATTACAACATATATAAATAGAAATACTCTCTATATATACTACATAAAAATTAAATTATTTTAGTTTAAATACAGACAGACGCATATGAAGCTTTTCATATAAGGCTCAATGAAGCTTATATATTGTGAACACTTAACGGTATTCGTAATGTAGATAATTGATAGTCTCTCTACCGAAGACTTGCGAGCATTTGTCAGTTGAAATGCCAAGATGCCTCTATATATACAATATTATAGTCTATACTAGTAGTCTAATGCTGCCGTTTTTTTAGTTAGAACAAAAATATGTTAGACAGACGTTTAGTCTACGAAGGCTATAGGCTATTGTACATTATATTAAAAGTTTCGATATAGCCTACTGTATTGACGGTAAGACATAACACATTATTCTGGGCCATATTGGTCAAAGTAGCATATAAAAACTAGTTGATTTTGGTCCATATTGGTCAAAGTAGCATATAAAAACTAGTTGAATATAATTTAATAGTGTCTGATACAAGTATAGCATTGACGCGATACTTGTGAATTCGATCTCCACTTGGGACAATGATTATGAGTTGTCGAGGCCACCGGCCAGTACTCGTCGACTGGTTTGCGAAAAGGCACGGCTCCCTGTCTTTTAGGATGACACAGGTGCTTTCGGGGCATGGCTGCTTCGGCAAGAACTTGTGTCGTATAGGCAGGGAGCCGGACGCTCGGTGCTACCACTGCATCCATTGCGGAGAGGACACGGCGCAACACACGCTCACCGAGTGTGTAGCTTGGGAGGAGCAGTGCCGTGTCCTTACAAATGTAGTAGGAGGCGATCTGTCGCTGCCGGCCGTAGTGCGAAGGATGGTCGGTAGCGCAGAGTCGTGAGACGCGATGGTTTCCTTTTGCAAGGACGTGATGTTGCAGAAGGAAGCTGCGCAACGGGAGAGAGTGATCCTGACTCCCTTCCCAGGCCGCAGAAGGCGCACCGGGCGCAGGAGAAGGGCGGACAATGCCCTTTTCCGGCCCCCATGAATGGGTTCAGGGGCGAGCGACTTGGGGAAGTCTTCGTCCTCTATTCGATGGACCCGAGGTGGAGGCGGGCGCGTGTGTCGGCGCACGTCTTTGAGGCGATGCACGGGGTAGTTGAACACCGCACTATCCCGTGCAGGAGACGAGGCCCAGACGGAACGGGCCAGCACTAGTATGGGGCTGCGGAAGAATTTGGATTCCCGCGGCCCTGCGCGCAAGTGTGAGGAGACACCGGGGTCCTTTCCCCGGGTGGAGGTAGTCCATGAGGATTTCCCTCCGTTAAAAAAAATGATTATAACTACAGTAAGCCACAGCTTAACCTAGCCCTACTATATACGGAGGTAGGTGAAACAAGGAAAACTATATAAAAATACTTAAAAAAACATATAACCTATTGAACGCAGCGAGATTTGAACCCGCCCATCATGGAAACCGTCCATACGCTGTGACCACTAAGCGATGCGTTCTTCATCAAGCTGCGTCGAAAATCGTATATGCGTTTTACAGCTTATTACGTTGTTAGCATCTCTGTAGGGAGGTTTTTACAAATTTTCGCTACACAAAGATTATTGCAAAGAACAGTCATTTAGCAAGAAAGAATGCTATTATTACTCGTATTAAATATTTTTATGGTTTTTAAAGATTTTCATTACATTTGCATTAAAATTTTATATGTTACTTTAAATAATAAAATCATATAAAATAAGAGAAGCTATATTTTTCTAGCCTCATGTTACATCATAGCAGTATAGCCACATATAACATCTAGTTAGTCTAGTTTCAAGGCACTCCGTTCTACGTTTTTGTCCCGAATTTGTGGTACAGCGTGGCTGTACTGAGTGGGAATCGAATCCGCTAACATCGCGCTAGCAGTCAGATACTGTTCCCATAGCGCCATGATGTCATAATAACATTGAAACAGGTTAAATAATGTGATTATCAAAGATAATTAAATGAAAATACCAAGATATTGCAACGCAAGTACAAATTGAACTAAAGTGAAAGTGGACTAACTTAAAATTACTATAACTTTTGAGTGTATACAATTTCTGTGTCTATACTGATTTATAACAAATTGCAATACTTTCAGATAGGGCCACATTTTTTTGTAAGAGTAAGTGAATTAAATCTATTAAATAATATATAGTTTTATAAATTTTTCTTTAGCATGTGTTTTGTATTATTGCGAAATGAACGGAGAATCTCTAGTGAAATATCTCTCCGCTCGTCTATTTTCACTACTTACCTGTAATTATAACCTATATTATAATTAACTTAATATATAGTATAGTAATACCTATATTTATGTTAACCAAAAACAAATATTATTAGCCATATTTCTTTTTATTAGTTCAAAAAATTCAAAAATTCTGTTGTTTTCTTTTTTTTATTAAAAAATTATTTAACAATTAAAAAATTATTTATTTAAGTCAAGCCTTACTTGTCTAACTTACTTTGTTGCTAACAATAGTACATATATAGTCATAAAACCGTCATAGTAACTGAATCGAACCTGTAACAACACGGCCCCACTGCCACTACACCGCTGAGGTGTCTAAAAATATTTTGCTCCCAATTACTCCTACCACTTGCCACTACCGTACAAACGGTACGCCATTCATTACCGCGCGAAACGTGATGCATGCACCATCCACGTACAAGTAGCGAATAAATAATAATATTAATATTAATTGTAACGCGCATTTTTTTGCTTTTATCAATTTTTTTCTTTGTTTTCCTTTTGATTCTGGTTAAAAAATTGTAGAAAAATTTTAGATTTTTGTTTTTGTGTGTGTGTGTGTTTTGTTTTTTTCGTTTTTTTTGGTCTGGTGATTTTTGATTGGTGAGTTCTTTAATTTATGTTTTTTTTTTTTTTTTTTTTTTTTTTTTTATCCTGATATTTATATATATATATATATATATATATATATATATATATATATATATATATATATATATATATATATATATATATATATATATATATATATATATATATTAATATATATATATATATATATATATTACATATATTGCATATATTGTATTTTTTACTTAGACACCTGTCAAAATACAATATTATAATTTTCATAGCATAGAATTTAATTAAAATTAAGACCGTGCATATTTATTACTGTATATAAATTAATATTGTATATTGGTCATCAATATATACATTAATATTTATTAATTAAAACAATTATCGAGTTTCAATCAAAATTAATTTTACTTTAAGGTATAACAGTATAAAAAGTAGTATAAAAATCACATCTTCGTCCTGCATTTTGACAGATGCAGGCCGAATGTAGTGTTAATACACTCCATCTCCACATTCCAATGCAATCTGAGACACTACGTATTGAAATGCGGAACTCAACGCCGCACTTAGTCCTACCAAAGATTCATACTACAGTCAGATTTATACTTCAACACCATCCGCCCTAATAATCATTATTAATATAAACGATTAAGCTCTATACCGTATTACAAAAGCTAATAAAAGTTTTGATTTAACTTCAAAGTTTACCCAACATGTGCATGTGTTTGAACAAAATTTTAATTACGTCCAAGAAAGGACCAAAGGCTTTATTTTATCCATAAATCATGGGATATAGCCGATATTTAATATCCTATAAGTACTGATGACAAAAAAAGTAAAATTCATTGTGAGCTTGAGAAATCGTAGTGATTAGTTGCTAAGCTTTCTTGAATAAGAAGCAAGGCTTCGTACTGTATTTATATAAAATGCATAAACCTTGTAGGACTATTATTTTACATTTATTATATACATAATTTAGCATAAAATTTTTACATATAATTTTAATAATACAGAAACGCCTTATTACTTATTCATTTACATATATTTTTGAGCTCATTTAAATATAAGATTAGTTTATTAGTCTCTTTTGTATCGTAGCATTTCTTCGCCTTATTTCTTTCTTCTATAGAAATTTCTTTAGAGAGACATAAAAATTGGCATGTGACGTGAAACGTCCTTTGAGAATTTAAACACTAAGAAATTTCCCGAAATCCCAACAGACACGGGAAAAAACGGTATTTAACGTTTTCTAGGCCAGGCAAATTAAATTGTGAACTATAATTTGGATATCTGCATATCTTTTCATATCAATTATATCTTTCTGCATATCTTTTTATATCAATTATATGTTTGTATATCAATTATATCCACATTTAAACTAATTTACATATTTTTTTTGCGGACGTTACCCATTTAACAATATTGGACATCCATAAATTCTTGTACGTCCACTAAACTGTTAGGGGATTTTATGAGCATAGTAGTACAGCCACTTGATAAACTAAATCTGCCTCTAACAAAGAACGCGGGTTCATATAGAGAAATAAATAAATTAGATTTCTGGAACTATTCAGAAATCGTATAAAAGTAAAAGTGTCAACACTCGTAATGACTCGAGCAAAATAGGATTCAAACCTACTACAAAAATTAATTAAACAATTAACATGTGACTTAGCTTAGGTAGTAAAGTTTTGGCAAAACTTTAAGAGCGAGGAACGCAAGGGAGCTCCGAAAGGCTGCTGTGGAAGTCCAAAGAGGCTTTAGACCTTCCAGGTCTAAAGCCTCTTTGGACTTTCCACCCAAAGTTTAAGAAGTTATCACATACTTTCCAGATCAGATTCAGATGATCACGGAATTTTTTTTGGTTGTAAACAAAAAGGTTTTTGAGCTTCTGTGGACTCGGACAACGCGTTTAACAGAGTTATCAGAAATAATTTATGGAAGATACTGTCTTTATAGAGATCAGTTAGAGTAGAGTTCTTTATAGAGATCACTTAGCCTGTATGAGAGTAGAAACTGGCATGTCGCCTTAGTTTGGCATTTAATTTGATTGATGCCATGTCAGCTTGGCTGTTCAATTTGTATTTGGATAGCTGTCACCATGAATTGAAACACGGTGATATGGGAGTAAAAATGCGTGACTTGACGATAAATTGCTTGATGTACGCCGATGATGCCGTGTTGATTGCATCTTTAGAATGCGAGCGAGCGAGAGAATGTAATTTATTTAATTATATATGAGCATTTAAAAAAATTGATTTAATTATAACTGTACTTTTAAAACACACCACTTACTTCTATAATAAACATGATGTCCCCATTTTACTATATTTATATTATTAACTCTTCCAAAAGAGATTCGAACCAAGAACCTCCGCCTCATTACCGTAAAATTTTGAATAGCGAAACTCAACACCACGCTTTTATTTTTTACCACCGAAAGTAAATGAAGTAATTCCACAAGTGGCAATCGAACCCCCAATCGTTGCGTTAACAGTCAGCCGCTGTGCCGCAGAGCCATGACGACCTCTATGAAAATTCAATTACTTCTAATAATATACACTCGTACATTTATTGTAAATTGAAAAAGTGGAATAACTGAAATTTTAATTAAAACGCTCAAATGAAAATAATGCAGTTAAAGCTTCTTAACCATCAAATATAGAACGCTATATGAGATGTATGTTACATACTTTAGATTATTGTATTTAACTTAAACTGTAACTTTTAAACAGGTACTATAAAGACATTCTATAATCAATTCATTCTATAATCAACGAAAATGTATAGTGTATGAAAATGATAAGAAAAAAGAGGAGGTCAAATGACAAGATAAGATAACGATTAACCTAAAGCAAGGAGAAGGATAGCTAGGAATATAGAGCAGTAGGAGGGTGATGGTATTTTTTTCGGCCTATCGCTGTCCTCTGCTGAACATCTACCTCATGGAGTTGCAAAGACTGGCTCCTAAGTATGAGTCACGGAAACCTTGCTTAGACATAGCTTCTAATTAACAATTAATAAAAAAAGATAGTAACGATATATATTATAGTAGTTTCCTATGATAAATATTATTTGAATTATAAATATTGATGATAAAAATATAATTAAATAAATAAAAAAGGAAAGAATGTAATAATTATTTAATTTAAAAAAATAATTAATTCTTAATTTTTTATTGTCATTTTATATTTAAATTCGCTAAGTAAAGGTTTCATTTATTTATACAAATGCCATTGTACAACTCTGGAGAATCATGTATACAAATATGTAGGTGTATAAATATACAAATATATATACAAATATATATACAAAATTACAAATAAAGTATATATACAAAATTTTTTTTTATTATTTTAAGTGTTATTTCACTTAGGAAAAAAAACTTTTTTCGAAGTGGTCCAAGCGTTCAAAGTTCTAATTTATGGAACCAATTGATTGATAAACTCTCATCTTTTAATTCCACTCTCTATCACTTTAAGATGCCTTTAATTTCATCTGATAAAAAAAAACAATATAAAGATTTATCAAGCTATACATTCAATGGAAACGTTCCTTATAGAGCGGGAACCTCAATTTTGGTCGTCGGTACATATACAGCCTTGAGACAGTCGCTCGGATGGCATTTGACAATATCTACTAAATACAACAACACTTTACAAGTATTGTATCGTTGTTTGTATTGCTCTCGCAAATTACGAATATAAAGTAAAATTAAGTTTTATCAAAGGAAATCCAACAGATTCTTCGCAAGAACAGAGTGATTCTTTTCTCTGCTTTCTCTCATATATGTACGTGAAGTTAACAAAATGTTATATATTTTTTAACTTATCTCCATATCTCCAGTAGCTATAGCAGCTATAGCATAAATATTTGAAGCTTCGGTTTCCAGAAATAATAAAAAAAAACTAATGACTATATTTAAATGAAAAATAATTAATTTAATACTAAATTAATTATTAATAATCAATCAATTTATATAAACTTTTATATTTTGATTGTTGTCTTAGCCTAATAAATTTGAACTGTAAGACACTAGTGTTGTCATACAACTTCTTCTATAAAAGCATAGCAATTATTTTTTTTATAGAAATCCAACCAAACAAAATCGATATGAACAAGTGACCCATAATAAGTGCCCCAGTTTCTCTTTCACGTCCTTCCTTAGTAATAAGACATGCATTAATTGTCGATTATAAGGCTAATATTAGCATAAATTCAAAGACTTACTTACTATGAATAAACAAATAAACATAATAAATTATATCTCTGGCTACAAGCTACACTGTATTTACATTTTTTTTATATATCAATTTTCAAGATCGTTGGGATCAGATTGCTTTACATTCTGATTTTCTCCATATCTACTTTTTTTACGCTCTCTGTTTATTGGCGTAATCGTGGTGCATTTGTTCTGAGTTCAATATTATTATATTATAATATTTACTGATAAAAAAAATATTAATTTTAAAAAAAAGTTAATATTTACGGGGAAGGGTTTGCTTGCGTTTGAGAATATATATATATATATATATATATATATATATATATATATATATATATATATATATATATATATATATATATATATATATATATATATTGAGAGGAGCTCTTCACGTAAAACAAAGCGCGAAGTTGAGTTCCGCTACCCAACAAGAATTCAGACGACAAACGGTGATTCTTGATTAAAAAAATTGCCTATCCGCGTAATAAATCGTTATAGCATACATTTAAAAAATATACAGCAGTTCACTCAAAAATCTGCAGAATTTTCCTTTTGATATCTTTTTTATGTATACGGATGTACGCTGACAGATCCAAGTACTGGGGCATTTAGAAAGTGGGTAACCAGTTCAAACTCCGATTGAAACATATTGATATGAAACATAATTCGTACAGATCGTTTTATCTTTACGCTACATTAAAATTGCAATTAAGTTTGGTTGCTATAAAGTAACGTTAGTTACTTTTTTAAAAGCTTTTATTTCACTTGAGGCTGTTATGGTGCAGTGCCACAGCGTCTGACTGTAAACGAGACTGGAATTCAATTCCCAGTTGGGAAAATGAATAATTTTCATTTCCACCCTCTGGTAACAAGACAAAGCGCGGCGTTGAGTTCCGCCACTAAACACGCAATATCTCAAAAAAAATATTGGAAAATTGGGAACGGATTGACTTAAACTAGATTCCGTATGCGTATCCTGCTGTATGCGGGATACAGCGTGAAGCTGTTTATTTTATTTTATTTACCTTCCAACGTTGTTGTTTATTTGGGTCAAATATTGCAAGCTAAATTTATCATATCATATTTGATACGAGCACTTGCTCTTATCCTGCGAAGTTGAAATTTAAAACAGTTCTCAGCTTGGATAAGAATGTATGTTTATTATAAAGTAAGGCGCCATGGGACTGGAACATCGTCTGACTGTAAATGCTATAGTTTGATCTAGATTTCCGTAAGTGGAATGGTTATTGTACACTACTTACGCCAAAAAACGGCGTTGAATGCCTCCACTCTATATGCAATATCGCAAATGCATGTAGAAAACGGAGAACAGAGTGTCTTGACAATAAGTGTTCCGACAATTCCGAATAACCCAAGTTACGCAAGCTCCTAAAAGCTATCTCAACATCAATGAAAAGCTTAACCAGCTTTAAGTTTTATTTGTATAGTATAGTTATAAGTTGTAACATTACGAGTATTATATCAGAAAATCTAATATTGACGCAAAATTATGAGAAATACGTACAGGCCAATCATTATGTGACCACAAAATGACATATAACTTCTTGTCTATGACTAATTACATATTCCAGTTAACCGAACGAAAGTCACTATTGGTTTTTTTTTTTATTTTACCATTTTAATTAAAAATAAGCTTTTATATTTACTTGTTTATATATATATTTTTTTAGCTTCACGCTGTATCCCGCATATAGCGGGATAGGCAGAGGGAACCTAGTGTTAAGACACTCCGTTTCCCGGTTTTCTGCCGATTGAAAATTATTTTATTAAATTATGAACACCGATGTCGAATATTTTCATGTTCTTCGCCCTGACAACAAGATAAAAGCGCGGCGTTAAGTTCCGCCACTTAACTTACAATGTTTAAAACTTACTTAAGCTAAACATCAGTACTAAAATGTCTCTATACAAGGTTCTCTCCCGCTCCCCTATAGAGTAAAGCATTTGTATATACATATAAGTATTCCATATAAAAATTAGCATTTCTTAGGTAGTTTAGGGTTGGTATAAGAACAGCTTGAATAGCATCTTGTATTAAACTTTCTATGACTAGGATCAAAGGTCTTACTTTCTAGTGCTTAACCGCTTCTATCGAACGATAAAGAAATACGGTGCTTTGTTCCAGAGATCTGTAGAAAGCTCCAATAAGTGTAAACAAAATAAGCTTTTAATCGAACTTCAAATACTGGTCATTAAATGTGAGACAATTGTATGCATTAATTCTACTGTTGGAAGAATTTTGTATATTGAAACGTAAAACGTTACCTGCATTCTACGACTTTAACCCTTAATTAATATAAGGAAAAAGTAATATTTATGTATGCCACGTCACACACACAGCACGTAGTGTGTGTGTACATAAAAAAAATAACATAATATAATATAAATAATAACTTCCCTTCATAAATGGAACAAGCATTCAGTTCAAATACATAGTTGCTGAGATTAGCGCCTTCTACTTGGGACTCATTAACTGGTAGACATAGGCCGTCCATAATGCCTACTAAAACCTCACGGTCCATCACTCTAATCTGCCTCCTCATTAGCCTACTAGCCAGGGCTACGGGTGCTAAAGCTCTCTTTACCCCACTGGACCCCAAAGTACACCTAACCTACAAAAACAAGAGAAAAACGGTTATAAAGTCAATAAAGTGGCAGAACAGTGGAAAACAGAGAAACTTCTTTGGATTTTGATTATATATCTACATATGAAACGTATTACATTTCACTTTCGCTACATCGTTACAATGACCTTGTGTGACTTATTTATATTCAAAAGCTTTATTATGCTGGAAGCTAAAGTAAAAAACCCTTTTTATTACGTCAATATTATTATTGGGAATCGAACTTGCGGCATAAATGTTAAATATTAAAAATACATGCGAATTTATTGCTCTAGGTATTACACGTATATAATTTATTTAAATAAAGGTTGAAACCGACTTCTGACTGCAGGTACAATGGGTAACATAATATCGACTATATAGCCTATAGCATATAGCCTATAGCCCTCGTCAGTAAATGGACTATCCAGTACAAACTTAATTTTTCAATTTGAGCCAATAGTTCCTGACATTAGTGCCTTAAAGTAAGCAAGCTGATAATTTATTGACACCAGTAGCGTTTAACTGTATACGAGATGGTTGTGTGTTTGATCATCGAAATATATATATATATATATATATATATATATATATATATATATATATATATATATATATATATATATATATATATATATATATATATATATGCAGAATACCGCCCAAACTCAAGGGGCTGATATACAAGAGCATGATCCGACCAGTTCTTCTATACGGCAGCGAATGTTGGCCAGCATTATCTCGGCACACTCAGGAGCTTCACGTAACGGAGATGAAGATGCTGAGGTGGATGTGTGGCGTTACTCGGGCTGACCGCATACGCAACACATTCATTCGAGGTAGTCTTGGGGTCCGTGACGTAGCGGATAAGCTCCAAGAGCGTCGTCTGAGATGGTATGGCCACGTTTTGCGCCGGCCTAAGAACTACGTCGGAAGAAAATGCCTTGATATGTCTGTCCCTGGAGTAAGACCCCCCGGACGCCCAAGGAAGCGATGGCTGGACGTCGTGACGCACGACATGAGAGCCAATGGACTAACCACTGAGGATGCTCAAGACCGTGCAAAGTGGAGTAGACTGAGTAGGAAAGCAGACCCTGGCAATAGGCTGGGATAATGCTAAGTGGAAGAAGAAGATATATATATATATATATATATATATATATATATATATATATATATATATATATATATATATATATATATATATATATATATATATATATATATATATATATATATATATATATACTCCTCTGTTACTGCGCTACTGACAGAGTACGCACAGCTAAAATTACGTTACGCAGCGTCGAAACCTGGAATTTTGTTCAATTTTGATTATATGTAGGGAATGCCCTTGGGGAATTTTGGAAAGCACTGAGATGGGATTTCCAGAAACTTTAACGGGTACGGCAAATAGTGGAATTTTACGGTTTATAATCCACATAAATGAAATTGCTGTCTACAGCACTTAAATATGTAATTTGTCAGTATAATATTATTACAGTTACAATGAGTTACTTTACAAGTATTCAATCCGACAAGCACACCAATAAAAAAAAAACCCTATATAAAGTTATTTCCCACAGATAAGCTATAATGAAAATATGTATAATAAAAATTTTATTGGCGTAAGTTATTTCTGTCTTAGTCAAACACTGAATCATGCGACCTTAAGTAAAGAAAGCAAGGGTGACCGGGTGTCAAGTAGTTAGTCGTGTACAAAAATTATCCGTGACGAAGCAAAAATATGCTTAATTATAATAGCAATAATAAAATTTACGTATTCGTGGCGCAGTGGAATGACTGACGGCATGTGACTGACTGACTGACGGTGGTAGGTTCGAAGTCCATGCGGGGGTGCCAATTAGTTTCCTTCGCTGACTTTTACGTGGAAATGGCAGAAAAGAGTGTTTTGGCACTATGTTTCCTTACCGTATACCGTAGGCTATGCTGTGTTGGCTGTATTTTCAGGTTAGCCTGAAAAAATTAAAGGAAGACTTTCAGGCTGTAAATGATGTTCGGAGTTTTTTTTATTAGGATCTCTCTACCAGAAAGTATCTTAAATCGACAAAAAAATGGAAAAACGGAGTGTCTTATCACTAGATTCTCTTGCCTACCCTTCAATATTTAAATATATTAAAAAAATAAATTATATTGTATATATAAATATCAACTAGTTGCTTTCAAGAGTCAATCGGAGTTTCCGTCGGCCTCGGTGCAATTGTAATCCGCCATATCGAGTAATGTATCTTACTTCGACGTGAATATATATCAGATATAATATATATGTCAGATATATATTAAGAATGATGAATGTATTAATCATTTTATATAAATGTAAATATATTTAACTAATATACATACATAATATATATATATATATATATATATATATATATATATATATATATATATATATATATATATATATATATATATATATATATATATATATATATATATATATATATATATATATATATATATATATATATATATATATCTTCTTCTTGGCATTAGTCCCGGCTTTTGCCAGGGTCTGCCTTCCGACTAAGACCAATCGGTCCATATGAGTGGCGAAGTGGTTTTTTTGTGGAGCGATTGCCATCTGACCTCCAAACCCATTACTGGGAGAAACCAAGAAAGGAAAGGGAATAAGAGGCAGAAAGACTTGGAATATAGGGGAGGGACACCACTTACATGGATTGGATCGGGTTATGAAAGTGGTGGCTCGAGGTCCCGGGGTCGCGTACCCGTATGCCGGAAACCAAATATCGTTTTAAATTCAAAACCGAAAAAACCAAACTCATTTTATATATATATATATATATATATATATATATATATATATAATATATATATATATATATATATATATATATACCCATACCACGTTGAACACACCGGTTCTCGTCCGATCACCGAAGTTAAGCAACGTCGGGCGCGTTCAGTACTTGGATGGGTGACCGCCTGGGAACACCGTGTGGCGTTGGCATCTCAGAGGGGTGTCCAGCCAATTATCTGTCCGATATTTGGTTTCCGGCATACGGGTACGCGACCCCGGGACCTCGAGCCACCACTTTCATAACCCGATCCAATCCATGTAAGTGGTGTCCCTCCCCTATATTCCAAGTCTTTCTGCCTCTTATTCCCTTTCCTTTCTTGGTTTCTCCCAGTAATGGGTTTGGAGGTCAGATGGCAATCGCTCCACAAAAAACCACTTCGCCACTCATATGGACCGATTGGTCTTAGTCGGAAGGCAGACCCTGGCAAAAAGCCGGGACTAATGCAGGAAGAAGAAGAAGATATATATATATATATATATATATATATATATATATATATATATAATATATATATATATATATATATATATATATATATATATATATATATATATATATATATATATATATATATATATATATATATATATATATAATTTAAAATGAGACGATTTATATTTGGTTCAGATTTTATAAGACAAAAGGCGGTGTTGAATTCCGCCATTCCCGATAGTCTCATCTCTTTATTAATGATTGTGGGTCCCACTCCACTTAGACGAAAGAATTATTTTTATTTCCCCACTTTAGTAAGAAGAACCCGGCGTTAAGTTCCGCCAACACGTCCCGAAAATTGGTCGGAAAGTAGGGAACTGAGCGTCTTAACACTAAGCTCCTTCCGCCTACCTTCTACATGTAGCATGAAATCCTGGTCCTGATCCTGCATGAAATTGATGCATTCAACATGAAGTAAATAAAAAATATATAAAGAACATATAGCGAAATATCATCATATTCTTACCATTTTTGAACCGTATCTAACAATATCAATAAATAACAAGTGTTTTAGCCTAATTGAGAAAACTTAATAATGGATTAATGAAATTCTTCTTAATAGCTGTAAAAATATCAGATATATAACTAATGGCAGGATGAAATTACACCAAATTATGACAGACACTTCCGATTACCGTAAAATTAGGCAAATAGTCTAGAGTCGGTATGAATATGCGTGTTGTTAAACACTTTAACTAAATAATTGATCAATTTCATAAAAATGTTAAAAGGAATTAATATTACTTACATATTGTTTTATGATTTGCGCAATCTATTTTAACTGATGCGGTCTAAATTCCATCACGTAACTCATCGCCGCTGTTTATCTAACAGTAAAAGAGTAGAATATTATATATAGCTTTTTTTAGCATCACGCTATATCCCACACGTGGCAGGGTAGGCAGAAGTAACCGTAGGAACCTAGTGTTAAGACATTGCGTTCCCCGCTTTCCGCCTTTCCAGGCATTGCGTGTTGAGTGGCGGAACTCAACGCCGCGCTTTGCCTTGTTGCCAGAGCGAAGAAAATGTAAATGATACACTCTCCCCGAGTGGGAATCGAACCCACAAACCGTCGTGTTTACAGGCAGGGGTCATGCGTCTGTGTCACGACGGTCTTCGGTCCATGATATGTAGTGACTAAAAAATAAACAGCATAGAGCAATATTAAAACAATTGTACTTAAATAACAGACAAATCGCGGCGTTAATCTCCGTAACCCATTACGTTATACATTTTAAATGAGACGTGGACTGTGTGGACACTAAGTGTACCTAGGGTAGTTCTAGGCTACCTAATCATACTTTTTTATACTTAAAAATCGTTTCAATATATAAAATAGGTGTTATTAATTATGTACATACTATAATTATAATTGACCAAGTCATAAAAAAAATTAAAAGAAATTTTACTACCTTAATACTAATAATATAAAAACATTTTATTTATATATTATAATAAAAGCAAGGTTTTGAGTAAAGTGAAATACGTTATACTTAAAATACCGAATGAATATCCAATGAATTGGGAGAATGGCTGTACATAAATAATTTAGATTTCTCTGTCAGTCTCTCGCTACTCAATGGGCAATACACTGTTCCCACTAAGACACCGTTCCCATTTTACACCGAATTATTAAGACATTCCGTGTTGAATGGCGGAACTCAATCTTTCTCAATTCAATCTCAACTCAATTTATCTCTTTATTACCAGAGATACACTGTCTGTCTATTAAGTCTTAACACTAGTATCTCCATCTTGTTATAGATAAGTTAAACCTATCTAGTTATAGTTTAAATGAGTGACTTGACTGACCAATAACCAGGAACTTCCTTCAATTCCCAACCGCGTCATGAAGGTGCAAACCAAAGATATCTACAGTTTAAATCAAGCTGCCACCCATTCTATAATCAGCATTTCAAGGAGATATATTAATTGGCGATATATTAATTTTCATATAATATATTTTATTTATTATAATTTATGCATATACTATTTTATAATATGCATAAAATTGAAAAGCTAATGACATTTGTTTACCATTATAGAGCTTGAATGTTTGTTTGGTGAACGCTCTTATCTCAGAAACTGCTAGTTGAAATTGAAATATTATTTTTTGTGAGATAGTTCATTAGTCGACGGAGGCTATAGGCTACTGTATGTCGCGTTAGTCGATTCGATATTAACATTCACTGTGCCTTAAGTGAGAGCTACCTTGGAGGTGAAGCTACAGGAAAAAATTGTGTATAAAATTAAAAAGAAACAGTAAAATCTTTACCTTTTTTAATACGCATCGAAGATGTCAATACACCTATTAACGTCAAAGAAGAAGCAAACTGCTAGAAATCGAGTTGAATCGTACTAAATTGGACGTCTTTAGGGCACCAAAGCCAAATTGGACGTCTGTCAATTCGCCTTACTGTAAAGTTTTAACGAGAGCAGCGACACTCGGACAAGGTAATTGGGTTTGATTTGTGCTTACTCGTTGTATGTATTGGTTTTTGTTAGAGACCATCGTGATTGGGACCAAGATTGACTGTAAAAATGATGTTTATGGGTTCAATTCCCGCTCGTAAATCCTAATTATTTTCCGGCTCAAGAAAAACAGAGCACGGCGTTAAGGCTCCTCCATTTGACGCATTGTCTTTAATTAACATGTTAGATCAAATAGTGAGGCTGTCATGACAGCGGCACAGCACATACTGTAAAGGTAACGGCTGTGGGTTCGATTCCCACTGGATTACTGGATTATGACTGGATTATGACTGGATTAAGACTGGATTATTTAATTTCCTCACTCTAGTTACAAGGCTAAGCGCGGGATATGGCGCGCTATATGCAGGAAATAGTGTGAAGCTATTTAGTATTTATGATTTGCTGTTGACACTAAGATTATTCTACTTACCATACCTAATGGCGAGAAAAATTAATTCAAATAAAAAAAAAAACACTTGCTGCCAAAAATGTTTTTTTATATCCTTAAAATATATATTCCTTAAAATTATAAAAGAAATGAGATTAAATATAAATATTCTTATACCCTTATGGTCCAACAATTAAATAGTCCAGATATTCCATATCCGAATTTATGGCTTGGTAAACAAAAAAGGCCCGCCATCGGTTACATTCCCATTGGCTCGCGTCCAACTCGCAATATGCTCCTATCAATCACTAGCCATAGAAAGATACCACAATTCATAAAATATAACGCGAGTGTAGTTGATATTTTTACGTATAAAGTAAATTCGTTTATGTAGGCTATAAGTGGATGTTTGTTTAGCTTCATGCTGTATCCCGCACATAGCAGGGTAGGCAGAGGGAACCGTAGGTTGAAGGAACCTGATATTAAGACACTCCGTTCCCCGCTTTCCGCCTTTCGAGGCATTGCGTGCTGCGTGGCGGAACTCAACACAGCGCTTTGCCTTGTTGCCATAGCGAAGATAATGAAAATAATTAATTCTCATCGAATGGGAATCGACCCCACAGACCGTCGCGTTTACAGGCAGATGCTGTGCCTCCGCGCCACGATGGTCCTCACTCACTCAGTCACGATGTAGCATTATTAAATATATTATTAAGTTGGGTGAAGCGAAACTAACTGATCTAATCGATCGAACGTCGAAAGCTGTCTCCCTATGACAATTAAATCTATGTCACGGAGGTGGTTTTAACCGGAATCAGAGTCGGTCGGAGTTTATGATTTTGGTTTATCGCATCGTAACCAGAGTCGGTGGTGGTAGATAAATGAGCTAAGAATGATAAGGGCAGGGCTACTTATAAAAATCTCGGATACGCTTAACTTAAAAAGTCGCATAAGAAGAATTATCGAGTGATAGAGGAATTGGTCAAAAGCGCGTAGTGGCATTCCACGTGTGACGAGTTTAAGCTTGTTTGTACACGCTGACTATCGTGCCACCTCTGTTTCAAGCCTGCGATTGAAAAGTGCCGGAACCGCTGTCAAAATCGGCTACCACTACGGCTTCATTAAGATTAGATTTAAATGCACCGTTTAAAGGATACTCGTGTTCCACTCGCAGTTTTGCCTACCTAGACTACTTGGTTCTATTAGTTTTTTATCATTTTGGCATCATATTATAAATCTTCGATATACACAACTCTGCTCTAATATAGTTAGCATTCACTTCTTCAGGTCTGAGTTTTAGTGAAAACCGCATTAAAATCTTCTGCGTTGCTCTTCCTCTTGTAAAAGATGAGATATCCTCGTATCTAACTACACTTTGTAGTAAAAAAATTTAAAAAATTATGATATTTTTTAAATTTCACGGATTTTTTTAAACTTTAGTGTTGCTAATTTTATTCTGGCATTTTTTTTTATAAATTTATAATTTTAAATACGTTTTTAATATACCAATTTGTATTTTAATTATAAGATGAATAAGTAACAAGTGTATAAGAATTTCGTCATAGATATGTATGGTTTAATTTTTTTATATATTTTTCTTCGCTTATCGCGGAAACACTTAAAAATACTTTAAAATTTACATTTTTAATTTTACATTTAGCAGGTAGGTAGAGTGTACCCAGTGTAAAGACGGTCAGTTAAAGTTTTGAGTTACGGCTTTCAATCCGCATTTTATGTTATTACGAACAAGGAAATAAAAATAATTTAATCGAGTGTAAATTGAGTACATAATAACCGCGTTTACAGTCATATAGTTTAGAGAGGAGAAGAAAAAACTACTTAGCAGCTTATAGATCCTCATGCAGGGCACCCGTTGTAGGGAAGGGAGCTCAGAGCAGTGCCTACGACTTGTAATCCAAGTGTAGCTTCACGCTGTATCCCGCACATGGCAGGGTAGGCAGAGGGAACCGTAGGAACCGTAGAAACCTAGTGCTAAGACACTCCGTTCCCCGCTTAATGTAGGTTTAGTTAAATCTAAGGGGCTACTTTGAATTGCACATTTAAACCTCAGTCCCAGTATTTGGGGACTCTCTCTCTCTCTCTAGAGACCTAACCAAATGCATGAAATTGCAACCAGCAAGTGCTTAGCTGTTCCTATTGAATCTTTCCAGATGTACCAAGATTAGTTTTGGCATTTTGACCAAATTACTTCGACCTTCAATTTCAAATTATTAAATTAGTAAATTAGAGAGTCGATTTTAAAGCTGAAAGAGTGTAGATAATAAGCAAATATATAGGTAAATATATAGCATTTTCTCAATCAATTTACAAGAACAACCAACCAGGAAAGCATAAAATTATTAGTTTATCAACTATATATACATATATATATATATATATATATATATATATATATATATATATATATTATATATATATATATATATATATATATATATATTATATATATATATATATATATATATATTATATATATATATATATACAACCGGTTCCGTAACGTTATTACACTGTCACATTACATCGTATATAATATTAATAATAAAATATTGACATGTTGATAACGCTATGAATATGAAAAGGTAGGTGCATATTTAAAAATGTAGAGACCTTCAAATTCCTTGTCAAGTGAATCTAATCTAATAAATATAATCGTGCTGTATGTGTGTTTGTCACACAATTTTTTCTTAACAAATGAAACAAAATTAATAGAAAAAAATAATTAATAAATAGCTTCACGCTGTTTCCCGCATATAGCAGTCCCCAGTTTCTGCCCAATTTCCGTAACGTTAGCGACGGAATATATATATATATCTATATATATATAATATATATATATATATATATATATATATATATATAATATATATATATATATATTATATATATATATATATATATATTATATATATATATATATATATATATATATATATATATATAGATATATATATATAATATATATATATATATATATTATATATATATATATAGATATATATATAATATATATATATATATATGTATATATATATATATATCTATATATATATATATATATATATATCTATATATATATATATAGTATATATATAGTATATATATATATATATATATATATATATATATATAAAATATATATTAAATATATAATATATATAATTATATAAAATATATAAAATAGCATTTTGTGTGTTAAAATTTCAATACGTTTCTGGATGCATGATTTTTTCTGCATATAATGGAGCCTGATGGCGATGGATTATAAGGAATTATGTATATCGCGCTTATGACGACGGTTCTTTTCAAGGCGTGACAACGGCTGCTGGCCCTGGCAGTAATATTATAAATTGCTTTAGATGTTATACTCGTTTTTGGTCTACTATAGCTTTGGCCGATCGGTCGTTTATAACACTATACATGGACTATAACGCGATGTTCTCTTTTGGTCTTCCCCTGAAAGAACCTGAAGAATCAACTTTATATGCTGAGCAGTTTTGGTTGAGCGTCTATCAGTAACTTAGTTTAAACAGAAGATTTAATTACAATTTTAAAATATAAGAGAGCCATCGAGGCTCCGTGGGACTGCGTCTAGGCAGTACTGCGCTGGTTATGGGCACGGTCCCTAACCGGGCAAATCAATTAATTTTTCTTCCTCGCTCTAGCACGATAAAATGCGGCGTTAAGTTTCGCCACTTAACACGCAATATCTCAAATACGAGCCGAATTCGTTGAATAGTCCTGATACTAGTTTCTCTCTAGCGGGATAAAGCGTGAAGCTGGTGTACTCCTCAAAAGTCGTATATTATAGATTGTTATGGTGACAATATTCAATAACTCTCTTTCTTCATACAGTCAACCGATTCAAATGTATTAGAAACTACACCACTTACATTGAAGCATTGATTGAAACATAATTTAGCTAAATTGGAACAATAGAAGCGAAGCTTTAATAGAATATTTACACATGTATACAAATAACTAATATATATATATATATATATATTATATATATATAATATATATATATATATATATATATATATATTATATATATATATATATATATATATAATGGCTTAGTGGTAAAAAGTTTAAACAATGTCCAAGAGGCGCAGATTCAAATACGTACAATTTTTTGTGGGTATCTAAAACTGAATGTTTCTTTCCATTAGCGACTAGTTTCTTTTTGCCTAATTTGCTATATGCAAGATAAAGAGAGTAAAACTTAAATAAAAGTATTAGTCATTTTTTACTTCAAAGAAAAACATTGTTTAGAGAAAGATTGTTGGAGAGTATATACGCAATATCTCAAAATTAAGCGAAGAGTGGGGAACGGAGTGTCTTAACACTAGGTTCTCTCTGTCTACCTTGTTATATAGCAGGAATTTGTGTGGAAGCTATTTAATAATAATAATAATAACTGTTTATTGCACACCCAGTTAACATACAAAAAAAAATATAATAGTAAAATAGTATATATATATATATATATATATAGATATATATATATATATATATATCTATATATATATATATATATATATATATATATATATATATATATATATATATATATATATATATATATATATATATATATATACATAAATAAAATAAAGAGCAGTAGCGTGCAATGGCATGCAAGAAAAAAAAATGAGAATTTATTTGTTAATTTTTAATAACTTTGTTATTTCTAGTATGTACTTAAGCTTCATAATATCGTAAAAGATTTAGTGATGAAGCTACACTATAAAGCGGGATAAATCCCGCCATGACATCTTACGTAAAGTTTCGGTTTGACTGTATAAGTAAAGCTTCTTTTTAAGTTGTTAATATTTTTTTTATTGTTTCACGTTGTATCCCGCATATGGCAGGGTAGGCAGAGGAAACTGTAGGCTCATGGAACCTAGGTGTTAAAGCAATCCATTCTCGAAGCATTGCGTGTTGAGCGGCGGAACTCAACGCTGCGTTTTTGCCTTGTTGCCAGAAAGAAGAAAATGAAAATATTTCATTCTCCCCAAGTGGAAATCGAACCCACAAACCGTCACGTCTACAGGTAGCCTATCATATAGCAGTAAATATGGCATATATACCTACAAACATATATACTATGCTATATACCAATTAACTACGTATCAAAAATGCCGCCACATTCACACATACTAATGCGTCGCTATTGTTTTGTAAGTTTTAATATATAGTTTTGAAGACAAAACGATCTGAGACCCCATTTGTTGTGATTAGAATCTTCCTATTGTTCTACGCGTGCGTTTAGTTTTTTTTATAACTTTAGGGGAGACCTAGGCTAGTTGAAACAATTTTTACGTTTAACTCCATGTATAAAATATAATAAACACTTAATCGATAGCTCAGTTGTTGCTATTGCATATTAGTTACAAAAAGGTAGCGTAATTTTTATAATTAATAACATTAATCGATTTATAACGTCACAAGTCATTTTGTTTTGTTTGATACAGGAAGCGATACATAAAAAGTGAAACAGACGATTATTAAATGAAATGAGAGTTGTTATCTGGGAAAGACTATATAATTTAAGGATTTTTATTAACATACTAGAAGACGCCTGCAACCTTCGCTAGCGTGGACTTTATGATCCTTGACATCCGATTTTCATTTACCAATTTACCGAAAGCTCGGTAAATTGGTAATATTCTGCAGCTTAGCTTATCTATTGATTGTGGTTCTTCATCAGGTGTTCCAAATACTTGATTTTTATACATCATAACATCAATGAAAAATGTACATCAAGCTGTACAACTTTTGTTAAGGCGCCATTTCGTTGTTTCATGTATTTTAGCTGGACATTAATGTTATAAATGAGATGTTCTAGAACTTGAAATTTTATATCTTAATGAACAATGCTCATCACGCCCAACAATATTTAAACAGCAGTTTTCTTATTTCTTAAAGGTTAACTCGTCTATTGTACTTCTACATCAGGTGTTCCAGGTCCTGGGTTTTGATATGTCAATAGAAAGTGATTGTCATATTTGATTGTTTTTCTTAAGACAGCATTTAATTTTTACTCATAACTCAGCTGGACCGGTATGGTTCTGCATCAGGTGTACTAGTCTTCAAGGTGAATTAGAGCTTAGATTGTGCCCAGAAATACAACAAAATTGTTTTATTCAAAGTCGTCCAGTATACCCAAAGATGTGCGTAAGCAAACAGACAAACAAAACTTAAGAATATCATATATGTATATTCTATACGCGTTCCTGCTTGTACTGTAGTAGTTAGTATTTATATCTTTCAAATGTTAAATATTGAAATATTTTTTTTCTTTTTTTTTAAATGAAAAAAAAATCTTATAAAAAATGTTCTTTAAGATTAAGCCTGCCTGTTGTGCATATATTTATTTTACATTAATTATAATAATGCACAATAAAGAATAAATAAATAAATAAATTTTTGTGCCGAGTTAAGCATTACTTTGTTATTAACCTTTATAATTTGAAAAACTTTAAACATAAAGTAATGTATTTGTCATATGAGATCTATGTATTATATATAGTACGTTGAAATGATCAATGACAAAAATGAATATCATCAAATAAGCAGACCTGCGAATGATAATAAGCAAATGATATGCACAGACACCAGACAATCAGTGCTATTTCAAATTACCTCTGTTCCAAAACTCCTCGGTCTCCCTTGCAAATTCATCAACATGTGAAAATCATTTGTCATTCACTTTTTCCCACAAACTAGTTCTAGGTGTCCAGGTGGTGAACGCCCAGTCTGTCTGCCTAAAAGGAAACTAATATTAGAACAAAGCTTCGTTCGTCCCCCAAATTTGACACATTACTTGCTTAGTGTTGCTACTTAAAGCCGTGCTTTCTCTTACCAGAAGGATAAAATTAAAATAATTTAAAATGAAATCAATTTTATATAGAATATATGAAAACCTATTTTCAATTGTAGATAAAAAAAATTAATCCACTTTTACAAATATATGAGTTATAATTACAAAGTCTTTATTAACAGCTCTATTATAGAGTAACTGAATATTACAATATATTAAGTAAAGTAGCACATTGCATAGAGATTGTTCAATAATTTGGAATGTAACTAAAAATTAAAAAAAAAGACACTCGCCTTGATTAAAAAGATAAGATCTACATGTATTAAATTTCCAGAAACACCAAGTGTTAGTTAATAGTGAGAGAGAGGTATGTATTGTTATTTAAAAATGAACAAATGGTATTACATAATATTGGAGTTGCAAATAAAATACGATTTTAGAACTATCTTTGTACAGTAGAATAGTGTGTCTGTACGTTCGATGATCGTGAGTTCGATTCCTTTTAGCAACAAAATATTCTAAAGTAACTGTGCAAGTTGATTTAAAAAAAGCAACGGAACGTTCCGTTTTACATTTTTTTTTATTTAACAGAAAGAATAGTGTCCTCTCACTACGGAAGCTATGAAATATGGTTATAGAAAAAAAAAAGCTTCACGCTTTTTCCAGTTTATAGCGATGTAGACAAGTAGCTTAGTGTTAAGACACTCCTATTCCCACTGTCCGCTCAATTTTGCATGGTGAGTGGTGGAACTCAACGCCGCGCTTAATCTTAATAAAAGAAAAGGTAATATAATTCAACAAAATTTACAAATATATTTTAAACAAAACAATTTAAACAGATGAATCGCATATTGCATTTTTTAGCATTTTTTTGGACGTGGCAGTACGTTAGGCAACTCAGCGTTGGCGGTAGTTGGATATAATATTTATATCAACTGACCCAAGACCACGGACTACTGCAAAGTGTTCTAAATTAAATATACATAAGAGGACCGTCGTGGCGCAGAGCCACTGCGTCTGCCTGTAAATGCGACGATGTGTGGGCTCGATTCTCTCTTGGAGAGAATGCATTATTTTCATTTTCTTTGCTCTGGCAATAAGGCAAAGCGCGGCGTTGGGTTCGGACAATCACAACACACAATGCCTCGAATGGCGAACGAACGAAGGAACGGAGCTTTCTTTCTTTTTTTTTTTTTTTCTTCGCTGGGAAATGCCTTTTACGCAGACCACCCATTTGATGGGTTGGGTGGTACTGTGGGACTCATCGGTACAGTACAGTACTCGATACTACCCACTAAAACCCAGCAGAACCCTCTTCACCTCTGTGAGACGCCGTAGGATCGGTTGAGCATTCTACTACGACGCCTCGGTGACAGGCCCGCCTGCTACGAGCCACCATCGTCTTTACGGTTCTCTGAGGTTCCAGGGTATCTGGAGCCTCCACGACTTGGAAGAGGAGGATCACAAGAATCCCGTATTATCCACTCTAGGGTAGGGGGAGTTGGACTTCTTGAAAGTGCCTTCTCCATCTCCTTGACCTCCGGTGGCGGAGAGGGTCTACATTTGCACTGGACTAAGGAACGGAGCTTCCTTCAACCTATGGGTCCCTCTGCCTACCCTGCTATATGCGGGATACAGCGTGAAGCTAAATAAATAAAATACTGAAGTAATCTGTTTAAATTAGATCTTATTAAAAAAATATAGCATTACATAGCATTAGTTTATTATGGATCGTATAACACAGTCCTTACGTCCATACATGTTTTTTTTATTGGCAACGTGGATCAATGTATCCACTTTCGATTACGAATAGGATTTTTGTGTCACATTAGATTGTATTGGATTTTCTATATCTAACAGTTCTACTTTAGTTTGTAATTACTTCAGTAAGACTGATATAAAGCTTAGAAATTTAAACTTGCTTGGCGAGTTCTTTTTTTATTTATAACAAATGGAGCAACGGTTGTAGAATGGATTCCTACTTGGGTGGAACGGATTATTTTCATTTCCCTTTCAACGTTACCAAAATAAAGCGCGAGGCTAACTAATATATATATATATATATATATATATATATATATATATATATATATATATATATATATATATATATATATATATATATATATATATATATATATATATATATATTAACATTTATTTCTACACCTTTATCTATATAATTATTTTAGTAAGAATTATACTATATAACTTATATTAGTAGTCAATATACGCATATTTATATAGAGTGATATTTTGAAGACAACTTCAGTATCGTATAAAATAGTTCACTCTCCCCGAATGGGAACCGAATCCACGACCGTTGCGTTAACAGGCAGACACTACACCACGTTGGCTCCTAATACATATGAAATTTAATTTAAATCTTTAAAAAAAAATCTAATAAAAATAAATAACTAAAGTATTGCCAAACCGGATGGTAGCCTATAGAAAAACTTATACGTACTGTTTTTCTATGCCTCGCCGGATGCTCGAGATATGCAGTACAATGAACTCACCTCGGTAGTAGGCCAATAGTACAGCGTAAACACTTGTTGTAAACAATTATGGATTGATATACATGGTGGCTCAGTGAGAATGATATATATATATATATATATATATATATATATATATATATATATATATATATATATATATATATATATATATATATATATATATATATATATATATATATATATATATATATATATATATGAAAAAGACCTCTCTTTACGTCCCAGGCCTTAAGGTTGCCTGGAAAAGGTCGCTATTTTAGCGATTTTGTGTATTACTTTCTTTATATTGTTTATTTCTTATGGGTGGGTGTACAATAAAGAATCTTATTATTATTATTATTAATATGTAATGTTTTGAATTTAGAAATTGGAGAAGATATTCTTTACAAAGGATTTTTTCGGCTTTCCCTTGCTGTTTGCGGGAAAAGTAACACCGAGGGTTCTGTACCAATTTCATAACAGTTGGTGCAACGGGAAGTACAAACTTATATTCGCGATCGTATCCAATCATTTTGAATGAAATGAACTATAAATATATGTTTGTAATGACATTGATAGCTAAGTTAAAATCTTTAATTCTCTTTTGGAGCAACTATACGATGTGCATGCTCCCATTAAACCAGTTAAGGTTAAGCATTTGCCTGCGCCGTGGATTAATTCAGAAATAAAATCACTAATGCATAAAAAATATTTAGCAAAGCATAATTTTAAACCAGATGACAGTGATGCTAACCGGGTTAAATATATTAGAGCTCGAAACCGCTGCATGTAGAGATGCAGGCAGCGCTAAAACTTGGAAGTTTCTTGAGTCACTAGGAGTTGGCAAATACCATCAATCAGTTTCAGTCAACATTGATGTTGATATCCTAAATAACCACTTTACAGCATCAAATGTAATCGATACTGCTTCTAAGAGTAAAACAATTTTTACTTCAATTCTTTCACCGAATGTGATGTTAAAAGGAATATACAATTTATGGCCTCGAACGCCGTCGGTTATGATTGCATTAGTATGATTACTCCTATCCTTGATATCGTGTGTCCAATATTAGTCCATATTTTAAATTTTTCCATCACCTGCAGTAAATTTCCAGTAATTTGGAAACGTGCTCAAGTAATCCCTCTTCCAAAAACTGGAAATCCCTTCTGATTTTCGTCCTATCTCTATTCTTCCATTCCTTTCCAAAATTTTTGAGAAGTTAATCCACCAGCAATTGAGCCATTACCTGAGTAGAAACTCCCTCCTTAGTCCTTTCCAATCAGGCTTCCAAACAGGTTATAGTACGACTTCTGCTTTAGTTAAGGTTACTGACGATATTCGGTGGAATATGGATAGTAAAAAAATTACAATTTTAACCCTTTTGGACTTTAGTAACGCCTTTAATAACGTTGATCATGACATATTATTAAAACTTTTGTATTCCTTTAACATATCTCCGTCTGTAATAGAATGGTTTCGTAGTTACCTCAAAGGGCGACGGCAATGCATTCGTTTGGATGAGAAATTCTCATCTTGGTGTGACGTCTTCGCTGGGGTTCCACAAGACGGCGTGCTATCTCCTTTACAGTTTTCAATTTTTATAAATTCCATTACTCAGAATATTTCTTCTCTCTACCATATGTATGCAGATGATATCCAAATTTACTGGCATTGTAAACTGGAAAACTTATCAAAACAATTGGCGACGTTAACAACGATCTTGATGCAATCTATAGATGGAGTCAGTCTTATGGCATAAACGTAAACCCTAACAAATCCCAAGTTATTGTTATAGGTAGCCCAGGCATGATGTGCAGGATTGATTGGCCAATTATACCATCTGTTACGTATAATGGAGTCTGCCTCTTGGTGTGTATTTTGACCAAACCTTATCATGGTCAGCACATATTAACCATGTTAGCAAAGAAACGTTCTTGGCGTTGAAATCATTGCGAAGATTACGTTCTGTTCTACCTATACCCACCAAAATTATGCTAACAAACTCTCTTTTATTACCTATTCTTGACTATGCTGATGCAAGCTTCACCAATATTTCCGAGGACCAACTTAACAAACTTGAGCGAATTCAAAATCCACCTATTCGATTTATATTCGGGCTCCGTAAATATGATCATGTCTCTCACTTTCGTTTAAAGCTCCAGTGACTTCCTATACGCTGTCGCAGGAATTTACGTATTCTTACCTTCCTGTACTGTGTGTTATTTAGTCCTACTGCTCCTTCTTACTTGAAGGATAATTTTGAATTTATTGCTGCGCCGGGGAATGCGGTTCGATCATTACGCAACTTAACGCTACGCATTCCAATGCACAAAACGAAAATATACTCTTTACTTTACAATATCAGTCTTTTACAGTTCAAGCAATTAAATTGTGGAACACCTTACCTACATGTATTCGTAAGGCAAAGTCATTATTTTCATTTAAAAAGGCCGTTTCCCTTTTTCGCCGGCCGTTTTCCCTCGATTTTTCCTTTATCTTAACATACTGTAAACTTTAACTCATTGCCAAAATTCATAATTCAGTACAATTTCAGACACAGACATACTGCAATGAAGAACACAACAAAATACCAATATCTAAAACGAACGCTGCATTCATAGCCGTACACATCGCTGAGAATTGGCACATAAGTGCAGTGGACCGTCCAGTGCACTTGCAGTTGTAAACAGTCTTACGACAGACAAAAACATCCACCTATATAAGTGAAACTATAGTAGCGCGGTGGGAAGTTAAGCTGATCTCGCGTTGGTCATAGATTCGATTACCACGGTAATTGTGGAAATGTTTATATTTAAATTGTTATCCTTTCCCTGGACTTGTAAGATGCCGTGAGCTCACATCCAAGCCCACATCTTATGGAGTTTGCGTAAAGAAAAACTATTTAAGTCGTGACGTCATTAAATCCCGTGACGTCATAAAGTAATGACGTCAATCACACACTAAGGAAAAACAAATACTTTATGAAAACATAAAAATCTGAATGTAGTGGAATTCGAACCCGCGCCTCTTGGAAACCGTCCAAGCACTATGACCGCCAAGCGATACGTTCTCAAGAACGTTTTCTTTAAGTATTTATTTAGCCTATAGGCTTAGTGAGCAAAATTCCATATGATTCTCGTGTTATCCAAGAAGACTTGCAGTAAATTTTTTTTAAAGGCATTTTTGACATTTACTTTCCATATTTTTACAATCATATCATATGCCATCATGTACAGTAGACAATTTTTGAACTAAATTGGATATATACAATTATTTACATATATAAAGAAAACTCTTCCTACAGACAGATTAAAGATATATGTTATGTAATAATAAAATTACCTATAATTACATATATATAAATAAGCCGTAAAAGCACAGCGTCTGCCCGTAATCGTTACGGTTGCAGGTTCATTCCCACTCCGATAAATGTAACGTTCCCATTTCCTCGCTCTTCTAAGAACAAACAGCAAAATAGATTTTCTGCGCTCACAAATGGAGAGTCTTTGCACCAAGATCCATTCACTTAACCTGCTAAATGGGGGATACAGCGTGAAATATAAAAAAAAAACAACAAAATATTTAACCACAGCATCTCATCGCAAATAGCCTATAATGAGATATGTGTACACTTTATTCGAACCCCCACTCTTGTCCCGGTTATATTTCGCGAACCCGGATGTGGTCGACTACCGTTACGCATAGAGTATTTAATACTAAATTCTATATAAGTACACATCGTAGAAAACTGGAGGTAATAGTGTCCGTCTGTCTGTCTATCTTGTATTTAAAATTTAGTGACTTTTATATTATAATATTTATAAAATAAGTGATTATATTTAATAAACAATTGGTAGTGATTTATTTTGTTTTGTGCATTACAGTTAACTTTTAGGGTTTTTTGAAGGACCAGATCTTATAATAGAGATTGTGAGTATAGGAAATATATTTTACACAGCTTCACGCCTTTTCCCGCAGAAGGGAAAAAGTAAGACACTCTGTTCTCCAATTTCCGCCCAATTTTACGTGTTACGTACTCATTGCGTGTTTAGTGGCGGAGATTTTTTCAACGCTGTAAACACGTAGTATATATATACATATATATATATATATATATATATATATATATATATATATATATATATATATATATATATATATATATATATATATATATATATATATATATATATATATATATATATATATATATATATATATACATATATATATGCATGCAAATAGATTTTCTGCGCTCACAAATGGAGAGTCTTTGCACCAAGATCCATTCACTTAACCTGCTAAATGGGGGATACAGCGTGAAATATAAAAAAAAAACAAAATATTTAACCACAGCATCTCATCACAAATAGCCTATAATGAGATATGTGTACACTTTATTCGAACCCCCACTCTTGTCCCGGTTATATTTCGCGAACCCGGATGTGGTCGACTACCGTTACGCATAGAGTATTTAATACTGAATTCTATATAAGTACACATCGTAGAAAACTGGAGGTAATAGTGTCCGTCTGTCTGTCTATCTTGTATTTAAAATTTAGTGACTTTTATATTATAAATATTTATAAAATAAGTGATTATATTTAATAAACAATTGGTAGTGATTTATTTTGTTTTGTGCATTACAGTTAACTTTTAGGGTTTTTTGAAGGACCAGATCTTATAATAGAGATTGTGAGTATGGGAAATATATTTTACACAGCTTCACGCCTTTTCCCGCAGAAGGGAAAAAGTAAGACACTCTGTTCTCCAATTTCCGCCCAATTTTACGTGTTACGTACTCATTGCGTGTTTAGTGGCGGAGATTTTTTCAACGCTGTAAACACGTAGTATATATATATACATATATATATATATATATATATATATATATATATATATATATATATATATATATATATATATATATATATATATATATATATATATATATATATATATATATATATATATATATATATATATATACATATATATATATATATATATATATATATATATATATATATATATATATATATATATATATATATATATATATATATATATATATATATATATATATATATATACATATATATATATATATATATACATATATATATATATATATATATATATATATATATATATATATATATATATATATATATATATATATATATATATATAATATATATATATATATATATATAATATATTATATATATATATATATATATATATATATATCTATATATATATATATATATATATATATATATATATATATACTTATTACTATTTTTATATCGAAATTAAGTCGATTACTAGAAATCCCAAGGTATATTTTAAGCACTAATCGAGTTCAATCTATACCGGACCTATAGCGGATGTCCGGGTTGAGGTGACATATATCGTACGTAATAACTTGGGTTTTTACAAGCATTTCGGCATCAACAAACAAACATAGTTATTTATAAATCGATATAATTTTTTATATATATATCTTCGCTCTACGTGGAAATTTTGGCGATAAAAAAAAGTGTCACGTATGTCCCCAAATTGGACGGAAAGTAGGAAACGGAGTGTCTTAACACTAGGTTCCCTCTGTCTACCCTGCTAGTATGCGGGAAATAGCGTGAAGCTATTTTCTATTATTTTTTTTTGTTGTGAGGCGGAACTTAACGCCGCATTTTGTCTTGTCCTTGCCGTAACTGTACTAGTGCAAATCAAACCCAAAACCGTACCCGTATAATTAACATAATATTCATATATTTTTTATTATCATCAAAATATTGTTTTACCTAAAAAGTAAATTCACATTGCTTTCCAACGTAAATTACAGTATAAATGAACAAGATTTATTATTAAATCAATTACTATATCAATATTGCTAACTACTTAACTAGCTTTAGCTTCCAGATTCGATTGTGTAATATATTTTATTATTTAATTTATATATATATATATATATATATATATATATATATATATATATATATATATATATATGTATATATATATATATATATATATATATATATATTTATATATATATATATATATATATATATATATATATATATATATATATAATATATATATATATATATATATATATATATATATATATATAGGCGTTAATAGGTCTTTAGTAGAGGTGAGAAAAACCACGGCGTTAAGTTCCGCCACTCAACACGTAATGTCAACTGTCGAATACGAGTGGTATATGGAGAAACTATATATTTTAGAAGAAAATTATCGATTTTCATTGAATTTTTTTTCTTAATAATTTTGTTATTGCAATATTTTATTTACATTTACAAGTATATTAAAGTATTTAACATTTTTTTCATATTATAAATAATACGGAAAAAGAACGCTGTGTTACAAAACACCGCACTTCATTTTCGTCCAAATCCATCCATCTGCCATCCATACTATACTTTCCTATAACATTAAAAGAATTTTCCCCTAACTTCTTCTATAAGTTGATTTGACTGGATTGACATGACTCTCATCAAACATCAGCTCAGCATCAGCAGTACATGAAACAAATACATGAGTATTGAAAGAGATTTCATGAAATCAATGAAGGTAGCCATAAAATGTGAATATTTTTCATTTGGGATTTTATAATTAGATCCTGATTTAGAGGAAAAAGGATCAACTAGGATCGCGTAAATACAAACGTTTTTCAAATAAAAAAAGTAATCTTTATACGGCTTTACAAATGGACAAAGACATCGCAAGACATACATATTATATTAAATATATTCGTCGAATATAGAACCTATCCCATTTCTAAATACATAGAACAGAGATACTAGTCACTACTTTCTTCTAAAAGAAAAACACATCCAAAACTAAAAAAAATTACTTCCCAATTTTATTTTTACATACATACAAATATATATATATTTATATATATATATATATATATATATATATATATATATATATATAGATATATATATATATATATATATATATATATAAATCCTGTATCAAAATTAGGTCACTTATTAAATACATATTAGCATTCTGAAAACCAATACACTGACGAGATAAAACCGCATTCATTAATACGTTTGTTTATTCATAACTACAATATGTTTGTAATGACCGTCCTGGCGCAGTACAGTACCTGACTGTAAACGCAGTGGTTTTGAGTTTTAATCCCACTTGAGGTTCCAATCTCACTATTATACATAAGTTAATTTAATTTCCCTACAGAAACACAACATGCGGCGTTAAGTTCCGGTACTCCATATACAAGTTCTCACTAACTAAAAATAGTGAAGCCCATATATATATATATATATATATATATATATATATATATATATATATATATATATATATATATATATATATATATATATATATATATATATATATATATATATATATATATATATATATATATATATATATATATATATATATATATATATATATATATATATATATATATATATATATATCGTTCCTCTAGTCTTATCACGTTTCAAATTCAACGCTCCAAATAATTTTCCAGACTGTTTATGACACTTCATAGCAAAAAGGATTCTGAAGCTTTTTAATATTTTACTTTTTCTTTCCTTTACATGATAGGAATTTGAAATCAAATGTCTTACATCAAAAAGTTATTTGTTAATTTTAATAAAATAACAGCTTGAGTCCTAGGTTCAATCCAGGGGTATATCGTTTTAAAAAATAAAGTCTTTTTTTATTTTTGCTCAGAAACGGAGAAAAGAGTGTCTTACAATTTACACTCTCTTTATATATATTTATATATGGTTACGGGAATGACATCGTATAAAAAATATTTAGTTATATCTCTAAGCGTCCATTACTTTAATTAGGGTTACAAAATTTCATTATAACTTATATTTATTTCATTATTTATTTCATTATAATTTCATTATAACGACATAAAATAATAAATATATATATACATATATATAAATATATATATATATATATATATATATATATATATATATATATATATATATATATATATATATATATATATATATATATATATATATATTGTTTTGAGTGGCGGAACTCAATGCCGCGCCCTATTTCTAGAGCGAGGAAATGAAAATAATTTATAACTTCGAGTTCCCTGGACGCTGTGCCGCTGCGCCATGATGGCCTCGACACAATGTCTGTACTATGAAATTACTAATATTATACACACATATTACATACATATATAAAACTCTTCCATTACTGAGTGACTAACAGACACAGCTCAGCCAAAATTACGCTGCATAGAACCCTGAAATTTGACATATCTTGACATCCTTGGAAAGTGTAGGGAAGCACTAAAATGGCATTCCCCGAAATTTCAACGGGACTGGGAAAAACGGGAATTTACCTGTTAAACTTCACACAAGTGAAATAAGGGGCTACAGCTAGTTTATTATAGACGGGAATAGCCCAAAAAGGTTTTATTAAAAATATTACTGTTATAATTACTTGTTCTCGTGCCACTTGCATACTTGCAAGTCCATATTATGCACCAATTTAAAGTAAAACATTAAAAAATTTCATATCGCCGAAACTCAACCTCGATATCGTATAAGGTAAAATTGTAATCAGGTAAATTGACCGAATATTTAAAGCATAATGCAAAGAGGGCCTGATTTTTATGTATATACTTATAATATGAGGCTTGATTTTGTTTGTTTGGTTGTTTTAAACTCCCTTGACGATTTCACGTTGCAAGAGGTTTTCTTAGTGTTAAGACACTCTGTTCTCCGCTTTCCATCTGAATTTGAATTACGTGTTAAACATCAGAATAAATTTTCTCCTCTTTGTTTAAACTTAAATTTTTATAAAAAAAGAAATTTATAATAATTATATTCGAAAAATATACTCCTCTTAAAGAATATACAATGACGTTTGACACAAGAAAAGGTAAACACCAATAAATAAATCACTCCGCTCTCTTTAAATATAACTTTTTTGTAAACTTTGTTTGAAATTAAAAAATCAAACTCGGTTCGGTATGTTGTTACAAGCGTTTCTTTTTTTTTCTATATAGAGGCAATTCGACGTATTGAAGCATTGTGAGAAAATCGATAAAAAAGGGTATTTTCACCACTTCTCCTATCCTGCTATAAAAATAGGATAATCTATTGAATATACGGTCTACATATCCGAATTTCTTATTGAAGGACAAAACAAGTGGATATACATATATATATATATATATATATATATATATATATATATATATATATATATATATATATATATATATATATATATATATATATATATATATATATATATATATATATATATATATATATATATATATATATATATATATATATATATATATATATATATATATATATATATATATATATAAAATCTCGGACCAGTTAGCGTTCAAGGTAATATTCGGTTACTAAGTGATTATTGGAACAAGTAAAAATTAAGGTCTGCCTTTTAATGTTGCTATGTGGAGATCTGTTGGAGACAAAACTAAAGAGATTGAAGAAAAATAATAGCTCTATGCGATGTTATTTGCATTAATATAACTATTTTTTTTTTTTAAATGTATTTATGTACGATATATCCAGCATATAGGAGCCTAGGCAAAAATAATTCCGCTTAATTCGATACATTAGCGGAACTCAACGCCACGCTTCGTCTTGCATAACCAAGATAATGAAAATTTCCTTGCTCTATACTCTCTCGTTTTTATATATTTGTGAGCATTTGTATGTAATAAACAATATGTATAAATATGTGAATAATAATTTTAATGCTATCACTCCCTTGAGTGGTAATCGAACCTAGAACCTTTCAGAATCAGATGCTGTCGCACTGTCACGAAGGTCTTCAATTTTATAGTAAACTAGCTAGTGTTCCCGGCTTCGCTCGCTTGATTTATATACTCAGATTTACTCTAGTATCATATGCATGTATATATAATATAATATAATATAGATAACGACATACAAACTCAAGTTTTTGATGTTTAAGTTTTTTCACCGTTCTCCAGCGCGATTCCGGGATGAAAACAGTGTTTCAGAGATAGCCCGGCCGAAAGTAAAGACAGACAGACAGACAAAAAATTATAAATATATAAGCAGACACCAAAATTTTATTTATATATATATAGATTACGATTCCTGCTTGAAACTTGACACGATGCCTCCTTGTCCTGTTACGTAGGAAAAAAGATGAAACTGAAAAAAAAATATCACATGGCCTGTAATTCTCAAAGTGTATATTAAATAAACTCTAAAATGAGTTTACAACAATTTATATTTATCTTAAAGAAATCTCGGTCAAGTGCAAGTTATACCCGCGTAACAAGAGTTCCGTACAAATTTAATAATTACCTAATGGATAGTACAACTTAAAAAAATTGACAAACTTAACTTTACGTGTATATCTTAATTTCTGTATCAATTAAGACACATATATAATTTTGTAAAAGAATTATTCTATGATAATGACAAATTAATTATTGAATATTTTTCTTATTGCCAAATGTCATAAGATTCTAGATCAGTCGAAAGTGATAAAAAATCTTTAGGTCGCGTGGACTTAGAAGTTTAATTATTCTGGGCTCTATATACTCTGTTATAAATGCTCTTGACAGGCAGACAGGCGGACAAAAAAGTGATCCTACTCAGGGTTTTATTTTTACATAGTTTTAAGGTACGGAACCCTAAAAATAAAAAAAAACAAGACCAAACCATAAATAAAACCTACATTTAACGCGTATTAAATAAATGACTTCAATATTATAAAACGATTTATTAAAGTATATAATTATCGACACTATAATATGTGGTTGTCGTTCTGATATAAAGTGAAATAAATGGGTGGTACGCGGAAGCTAAAGAAATGGAAGCTTATATTATATATATATATATATATATATATATATATATATATATATATATATATATATATATATATATATATATATATATATATATATATATATATATATATATTATATATATATATATATATATGTAGGAAAAAGGATTAGCTATATATTACATATATGTAGGTATATAGACTGAGGCCTGAGATCATGTGACAAAGAATATCTGTATATCTGTCTACACGTTCCATCCCATTCTGGTTAAGTCGTCCAAAACTGCACTTTATGGACAGAAACATTATATATATTTTTATATATATATATATATATATATATATATATAATATATATATATATATATATATATATATATATATATTTATATATATATATATATATATATATATATATATATATATATATAATATATATATATATATATATATATATATATATATATATAGATATCTTTAACGACAATCTTTATTTTTTATTTTTTTGGATATGGTACCTAGCACCTATAAGAAGCAACTTTAAATCTTACTGTCAATATTCATTAGCGACTTTGCAACCGTTCCTACCCTTTTGCATACAATACGAAAACCCAAAAGACCGACTACGAAGACCTATCAATCTACTCCTTAATTGTTAGTAGTAGCTTCATTCATTCATTCATTGACGGGCATCTATTTTCTAAGAGCGAGAAAACGAAATTTTTAATTTTATCATTCATTCAGTGGGATTTGAACCTTCAACCCTTGCATTGACGGTCAGACACTGTCCACGCGATGGCGCCAGAAACTTTACTATATTAAAGCTCAGCATCGTCAAGTAGTTACCAACTTATAATTTGCTATGTAAATTGACAACGAAACCCGATATTGCTATCAAGCATTGAGTAAGGATAGTTTGAAATATAACACCCGTGAAATTGTGCTACCATTCACCGTGCCACTTGTATGGAGATCTACTACTACTAATATTATAAAGGTGGAGTCCGTTTGGATCAATGCTCTTATCTCAGGAAAAGATGGCTTAGGTTTTTTAAGTCTATTGGCCAGTTTCCCAAACTGTAAGTCGCGATACCCTGGGGCGTCACGGCTTTGTCCAAGTAGCGTTGCGATTAGACGACTGGACGACGGGCTGTTGGGGTATTCATTCGAGCTCCTCTCCAGTGTGTACTTAAAGTTCAGTCTAGCTTTGTTTTGTGAGGGGGAAGGAGGCAGAGGATTGGGGGATATCGTAAAAAAATGATAAATTTCTAAAGGCGTCACAGTATGAATAAGTTTGGTAAGCCTTGCTCTCGACTATATTACAACGTGTTAATCGTTACGGTGTGAACCACTGTACTTGCGGTCAATACCACAAATATTGAGAATGCATTGTACGTCATATCTCTACAGTTTTTAATTAGTTACACTTGACCACATTGGCTTGTCACTCCTATCAACAACCTCCTCTGTTCCTCAAACAACAGTTACCAAATATAAGATTATAAATTACGTTTTAGTTGAGATCAATTACGAGATCTAGCGAGATCAATTAGAATGGATCGCGGCGTTGTATACCGCCACTTAACGTGAACTCTTGAATACAGAAAGAAAGCTGGAAACAGAGACCTTTATCTCTAGTTTCCTTCTGCTTACCCAGCTATATGCAGCACAACTTTAAAAAAAACTAAACAAATAGTAAAGTAAAAAAAGTCTAAATATATATTTTAACCAGACAATTTATGTAGCTCCACCAATTTATGAGTATTTAGGTAACAAACAAACGTACAGACGAATTAAGATGATATTTCTCAATCTCTCATATCTTATAACATACACCGCAGTGAAGTGATCTCGTATTACAGTTAATTTAACAGTATCTCGTTCCCAACAGAAACTGTAACAGTTTTGGTGGTACCAGTATTCTTAATTGCTTCCAACGATTTAAAGAGCCGAAATTACACAGTCCAATGTTTTTTTTTTATTATTATTTTATTACAGGATTTTTTTATAGTTACTGTTTTATTATGGTTGGGTGGATGGATATAGGTTCGAACTAAATTGTCAAAGGATTTTCGCCTTTTTTGGCGCATATTGCTTGCAATTTGCTTCGTAATCAAAACCTATAGAATTATATAATTGTGAAAAATTAGAAGCTACATTGGAAACATAGGAACAATCTATATATTAATAGATACTACAGAAACAAATAGAACCCACAGTGGATGAGTCCGACTCACACTTGACCCAATTTTGATCTTATTTAATATACTTAAATAAAATGTAGAGCTACTTTTCATTCTTTACTATAGCAAAGAAAAATTAAAATAATATAAATATATCAATTTTCATGAACGGGGATAGAACCTCCTCCCGTTAACTGTCTGATATTTAATTTTGTTTTAATTACTTAGTTATATTGAAGACATTAAATTATATTATTTCTGTCAAGTCATCGTACACTATTCTATAAAATAGAAAGAGTACAAATTCTATTTTTATTATATTTTAATATATATATATATATATATATATATATATATATATATATATATATATATATATATATATATATATATATATATATATATATATATATATATATATATATATATATATATATATATATATATATATATATACAGTTATTTTTTGCTTTTGGGAACTCAATCTCATATCACGACAAAATTATAAAATTTCATGTGAAACGGTTCAGTGGCTTTATTTACTTAAACAAGATTAAGTTACTCTTACAAAATATTTAATAATAGCGACCGGCCTGAGTACTCGTGCTTTGAAGGCTTTCTAGATGTTATAGGTTTTATAATGTGTACCAAATTATATATATATATATATATATATATATATATATATATCTATATATATATATATATATATATATATATATATATATATATATATATATATATATATATATATATTCAAGGCACACACATATGTGTGTGCCTTGAATTTATATAAGATATTATTAATTCTGCTATAAAAAGCTTACAGAATTAAATTAAAAAAAAATTAAAATATTATAGCAAAGTAGGAAGAGCGGATCTAGTGTTGAAAAAACTCTGTACTCTACATTAATTGAAACCAACTGGGCAATTTAACAAAATTTAAATTTAAAAAACCCTCGAGCGAGAATCGAATTCGCTACCATCTCCATATTCACTCAGACACTGTCACAGCGCGTGTGTGACATACGGACAGACAGACAGACAGACATACATGACGAATGATCTATCTATATCTATAAGGATTCCGTTTTTGAATTTTGGCTACGGAATCCTAAAAACGTAAAGAATCGTTACACAGCTCCCATAGAAGAGATACAATCTGTCTGTGTGTTGTGAAAAGAAAGCATTTACCGTTATACAAAGTTAAAATCTTTAATTAAAGGCCTTTAATGGAGGAGGCTCTGTTTGGATTTTTAGAGCACCACCGTTTGAACCGGGCTCGCTCGGCTGGGCGAAAACATCGAATTGCAAATTGCTATAGTTTGTCATGTACAGTTTAAATTAAATTTGTTTATAAATGTTTATTTTGTTGTGTTTAAAGTAATCACATTAATGTCAAATTATTAAAAAATTAAATTAAATTAACTTCACGCTGTATCCCGCACATGGCAGGGTAGGCAGAGGGAACCGTAGGAACCTAGTGTTAAGACACTCCGTTCCCCGCTTTCCGCCTTTTGGGGCAGTGCGTGTTGAGTGGCGGAACTCAACACCACGCTTTGCCTTGTTATTTTCCCCGAGTGGGAATCGAACCCACAAACCGTCGCGTTTACAGACAGAGGCTGTGCCCCTGCGCCACGATAGTGCTCAAATTATTATGATAATAATATGAATAATGTAATTATTAAATGTTTTATATTCTCTACCCAGTGTCCCAACGCGAGCCTTCCACAGGACCGGGTTCGTTTTGAACCCGAGAAATGCCTAAAGTGAAACTTTACAATTATATAACAATTTAGATATTTAGTGCTGATGGGTGGAGCTAAACACCCCGTTTTGTCGTTATTGTCGACTTAGCGGTCCGCCTACAGCTTCTCCCGCTTGAACTTTACGATTATTTATTTAATATTTTTTCGAGATATTGATAGATATTGATGGGTGGCGGAACTCTACGCCGCGTTTCATCTTGTTACCAGACCGAGAGAATGAAAATAATTTATTCCCTCAAGAGGGAATCGAACTTATAATAATTGCGCTTACAGTCCTATGCTGTGCCGCTGCGCTATAAAATTACTATTAAATATAATAAGTTAAAATAAGGCATCTGTAATATAATAAAACAATTTTAATAATACTCTCTATAATCTTAAACGTATAAGAAGAAACTTACTTTTAGTACATATTAAATAACACTAGAGCTTTGGAATTTAGAATTTAGAACTTGTCAAATAATCTCAAAACACATACTCTCATATATTATATATATATATATATATATATATATATATATATATATATATATATATATATATATATATATATATATATATATATATATATATATATATATTATATATATATATATATATATATATATATATATATATATATATATATATATATATATATATATATATATATATATATATATATATATATATATATATATATATATATATATATATATATATATTGGACTAAAACTACCCTTAACAAGAATGATGGTGTGGTAGTATATGTACGTAGTGATATTGTGGCATGTGCTTATGAGCCCAAAATTGCTGAAGGAAATTGTTTAGTTGTCACTATTAAGCCTGACTACACAGTAATTTGCTCATATAGGCCACCAAGTTTTACAAATCCTAATCTTTACCTAGAATCACTTGACAATGTTCTAAGTAAATGCCGAACAAAACACATTATTTTTACCGGTGACATAAATATTGATATTTTACCTGAAAGCCTGTCAAAAGCGTCCCAAGAATACCTAAACCTAATGGCCATGCACGGTTTACGATCGGGTATTGACAAACCAACACGCATCAAGACATGTATCGATCATTTTATGGTTAAATGCTCAAACCCCTGGAAAACAGGTGTTTTTGAGCAGCCATTAACAGATCACTGTCCGATACTTTTATATATTTACTGCTCTAAATTACATAAAAAGGATGTAGTGCACGAAGCAGTAGTAATTGACTATAGTCAAATAAAAAAATTACTCACTGATGAGTCTTGGGATAATATCTTTAAAATTACTGATACAAATATTGCAGCGGAAATAATAACGTCAAAACTATTGACAATCATTACAAGCAGTATTATAGTATTATAAAAAAATCTAATAGATATAGGCCACTTAAACCATGGATAACCAAAGGGATAGTCAAATGCATAAGAAAGAGGGATAGATTTCACAAAGCCACAGTAAAAACACCTGACAACATATTACTACAAAACAAATACCATAAATATAGAAATACGTGTAATTTTATAATAAAGAACTTAAAAAAACTATACTACCAAGATAGGCTAAACAAAAACAAAGGAAACTTGAAAAAAACCTGGGAAGTTATAAAGGAAGTGTGTAACATGAAGAAAAACTCACAACCCGTTGTTGAACTATTGCATATTGACGCCTCACCCACAAAGTCACTGGATAAAATCAATACCTATTTTACTGGAGTTGGAGAAGGATTAGCGAATGCATTGATGAAAAGGATGAATAAATGTGAACAGGAATTAGCAAGAGAAGCTGCCGATGATAACTCGCCACCAAATTCAATGTCTTTCATGCCTACAGATCCTTACGAAGTTAGGGATATTATACTTGGACTAAGATCACATAGCGCTCCTGGATGGGATAAGGTTTCAGCGGAAATTTTGAAACAAAACATCCTTTCTCTAACAACACCCATTACACACATGTGCAATCTTAGCTTGGCAACCGGTACATTTCCATCTATTTTCAAAAAAGCAATTGTCTGCCCAATTTTTAAGTCCGGGAACAAAGATGAGCCAAGTAACTATCGCCCTATCTCGCTTTTATCAACTTTATCCAAGATCTTAGAAAAAATTGTCAACAAGAGAGTTACTAAATATCTGGAAAAGAATAAATTGCTTAGTGTGTCTCAATTCGGATTTAGAGAAGGAAAATCAACCGAGGATGCAGTTTTGACACTTACCTCAAACCTGGTATCATATCTAGATAAAGGGGACAAATGTTTGGGAGTCTTTTTAGACCTCCAAAAGGCATTTGATACCGTATCAGTTCAAATACTTATAACACGTTTGGAGAAAGCTGGTATAAGAGGTGTGGCTCTGGACTGGTTTAAAGACTACCTAACCAATAGGTCTCAGTGCGTAAGATTAGCTGGCTTTGAAAGTACTGAAGGTATATGTAGATATGGCGTTCCTCAGGGTAGCACGATAGGACCCACATTATTCCTCATATACATTAATTCTCTTTGTAAGATAGCTGATAACCTGCCTCACTTGGATCTGTTAATGTTTGCTGATGACACAGTGCTGATATTTCATGAAAAAAACCTGGGATATGGTATTTAGTCGGGCTGAGACGGGTTTAGCTAAAGTGACTTCCTGGCTAGAGAACAGTCTGCTATCACTTAACACCACTAAGACGAAATATGTCACCTTCGGCAAAACACCTTTAGGAAAACCAACTGCATCGCACATACTTAAAATACATACCTTCCCTTGCAATAGAACAGAGAGCCATGTAAGTTGTAACTGCACAGCGCTCTCACGAGTCACCTCGATTAGGTATTTAGGTGTAACGCTAGACGACCAACTGAACTGGACTACGCATCTCACGACAACAACAGCTAGATTAAGAAAACTAGTATACATTTTTAAGAACCTGCGCACAGTGGCGAATTTTACTCTTCTCGTACAAACATACCGAGCTTTGTGTGAATGCATTATTAGATACTGTATTTGCGCTTGGGGAGGTGCGGCAAAAAGCCATATGATTGCAGTTGAGCGAGCACAGCGTATGGTCCTCAAAGTACTTTTTTGCTTACCGTATCGTCATCCTACATCTTCAGTGTATGAACTGGCAGGAGTGCTGACTGCTAGAAAGTTATTTGTGTACGAAATGCTGCGTAGATACCACAAGCGAGTTATCCCTATTTTACCCATAGTACAAAAACGCGTAGAATGTTGCCCTGTCCCTCGCACTAGAACAACATTTGCAAAGAGACACTACAATTTTCTAGCTCCACGTACATATAATAAGCTTAATAAAATCCAGAATGTTAAGAAATTCAATAGTAATAAATTTAAAGCAGCTATATTTACCTGGCTTAAGCCGATGGAATATATTGATGTAGAAAATCTTATAACACCTTAATTACACCACTAAACACACTCTTACACACACTCACTCACACATTCACACACACACACTCACTCACGCATTCACACACACAGCATGACGTAATATCCATAAAATGATGAATAGCAAGATATCTTTTTTTTTTATTTTATTTTATTCTTAATTTTTTTTCTTCAATATTTTGTTGATGTAAGATTAGATGTGTCATTTACTTAAGGGGAAGACACTAACACCCGCAACACAGTTTTTACTAGCGCAGGTGTTAGAGGATCCTACATTGTAACTGTATTCACTTATGCCAATAAAATATTATTATTATTATTATTATTATATATATAAATTGGAATATTGAGGGATTTGAACCCGCGCCTCTTGGACATCGTTTAAGCGGTCTGACCTAGTCAGCCAAATGTTCATAATTATGACTTAAAAAAAAAAAATCCATTTGTGTGAAATAATATGGTCTAATATAGGATATTTTCGTAATGTCTCGAAAGGAAGAAAAATCATGATATTAATCAGTACTTGTGATAAGATTATATACACATAAAACTGGTAATAAAGCACACGCGCGGCGTTGAGTTCCACCACCCCATACGTGTGTATGGGGTGGTGGAACTCAACGCCGCGCTCCTTCAATCCTCAATCACCTTAATATCTTCATTATTATGCTCTAAATTAAGCTATTTAAATTAAATTATTATAATAATTATTAAAAATATTCATAAAACAAATCTAAATAAATAAATTTTAAAATTATTTATCTGATAAATATAATAAATTAAAGAATTATTTTTAATAATATTGTATAAACCTTGACCTCTATATAACTCTCTTCACCCTAAATCAATATTTTTATATAAATTTTGACCTATATTTAAAAAATAATAATTTAAACCATAAGTTGATAACATTGGTAAAAATCACATAGTAACAAAAAAATATCTAATCTTATAAGTATATAAAAATTTATTCATAGAATAAATTCTTATTCATCTAATTAAATAACCTATAACAAACCCGAATAAAGTAACATAAATTACCATTATTTTTAAAGAAAAAGGTAAATAAATTATATAAGGATAACAAAAAATTATTCATCTTAATATACTCCCCGAAATTAATCTTATAAATAATAAAACCATTGTTCTTTTTAATATAACACCAGGTTCCTTCATTCTACGTTTCCCTCCCTCTAGTACCCTGCTATGTGCGGAATACTCTTATGGCAAACAAATTGCAATCTCAATCTCAATAGGTAAAACGAATCAAGTAGTAATTTATTTTCAAAAAATTTCAGAACACCGAACATGTCTCAAAACTGCAAATCTACATATACGGCGGCGACGACGCGGGATGCAAATAACAACACCCTGTACCACGGCAGCAGTACCCCAGGGTACGGCGGCCGAGGGTACACGCCGCCCAGCGTAACCAGCAATGGGAATTATAAGGTAAATTACTTGAAATATATAGACTTCCTTTACCTAAGGAAAGCTTTAGCAAGGTATCAAAATCAAAATCAAAATATTCTTTATTCAAATAGGCTATTACAAGCACTTTCGAATCGTCAATTAACATAACGTGTCAGTATTGTCAGTCTAGAAGCTACCACCAGCTCAGAGCGCAGTTCTGCTGAGAAGAGATGGCGAGGAACTCAACAGATGCTCTTTTTTAATATAAATTTATATTAGGTAGTCAGAGATAACCTTATCTAGAGTTTTAAGACACTCCGTTTTCCATTCCATCTTTTAGATAAATAATCTGTATGTAATACGAAAAATACAAATTTCTTTATACGAGAATCGAACCTACACCCAACGCGTTTACACTCAGACACTCCTGCCATTGTTACGTCAAACTCTATCATTGTAAAAAAAAGAAAATCTTTGCTTAATAAATTTTCGTACAACAAGTAAATAATTACAGATAACAAAAGACAATAACATCTAATCTCTTCAGAGCTACTACATGTAGAGCTGTCAGTTGGGTTGTTCTACAGAATTAAAGAGATGGGCGCGATGCCAAAATGTGTTCAACAAATACTATATTCAATAGAATATATTCTACATACTAGGGATTCAACCTGGTCTTACGGTAAAATTTAAAAACTAAAAATATATATATCTTTAAGCTATTGTTCATATGGTAGGGTAGAGAGAGGGAACCTAGTGTTAAGACACTCCGTTCTCCGCTTACTAACACGATAAAACGTTGTTAGTACAACATTTGTATTATATTTGGATTAACGTATTGTATTATCTGTACTGCATATACCAAAATAATGGCGTTTGAAGTTAACGAACATTAAACAAACGCTAGAGCCTCTGTATACCTCTGTCTTTCACCTCGCACAGTGTCATTAGCCTCTTGGTACACGTTTTCTACGTGGTGTTCATGGTGGTGGTTTTTACGTAAACTCCCTCCAGTATCATCAATACTATGTTCCGCCTACACCTTGAGAAATAACCTAGCTACCTCATCACTTCATTCTAGAGATATAGTCCTAGCTAAACTAAAGACATGAAAATGTCTTAAATATAAATATCGCTAAGGTATATAGATATGGAATTCACTATATAGGTATTTCAGGTATCTGAATAGCGACTTTCTTGTTATGTCGCCTGTCACGCTCCCCACATAATATTTTCGGATGTGAATATCGGTAAATTTACAAGAGAACATTTCAAAGTATGAGTTGTCAATTTGTATTTGAATAAATCAAAGTGAGCAAGAGAAGCTAGTGTCAAAACACTCCCTTCTCCGCTTTTCAACCGAATTTGACACAGACATTGTGAAATATGTGGAAAAACTGTCCTCTCGAAAATAGTGCACTGGTTACAACTTTCTTTTTTAGCTTCACGCTATTTCCCGCACATAGCAGGGTACACAGAGAGATCTGTTGGCTCAGGGAACCTGGTGTTAAGACATTCTGTTCCCTGCTTTCCACCTTTCGAGGCATTGCGTGTTGAGTGGCGCAACTAAACGCCGCGTTAATTCTGAAAAGTAAAAAAAGCCCCGCTGAGTTACTTGCGCCGGTTCTTCTCAGATCTTAGGTATTCACTTAAGTGAACTTATTTACTTTACATACATATATTATTACATTTTATATTATATATACTTATTTTGAACAATTAGAAAAAATATGAGCCATGTAACAACTACTGCACACAACACCAAGGAGGCAAAATTGTATAGGATACTTATATTATATTTAAAAAATAAAAAGCTTCAAAATGAAACCTAAGCTTTAACAATACATAAGCTCTTCGTCCTTGCTTTTACTTTATCCATTAATAGTGTGTTTTTATTTTCAAGATTATCCCTTTTTTATATTAATACCTTTTCGATATAATGTAGCCCATTATTAATTAAGACAATATGAGTCGTATGATTGGAATCGAATGATTATGGGTTCGATTCCCACTCAAGGTAAAGGATTATTTTCATTTGCCATTAATGTAATTTCCAACTAAACACAGCCCGGCGTTTAGCTCCACCATTCGACATGCAATGTCTTGAATCTTAACATTCAATACTTTTTATTAAGACAATATAAAATTTTAGCACATTTAAATATTGATAATAAATAATAAAACTATTTCATTAGATATTTATTTTTCGTACATGTTCATTCTCTTATACATATATATTTCTATATATTTCTCTTGTTTCTATATTTATAATACAAAAATATATTATTTATATTTATTAAAAATAAGTATATATATATATATATATATATATATATATATATATATATATATATATATATATATATATATATATATATATATATATATATATATATATATATATATATATATATATATATTAAGGATGGGATAAAGTGTAGAATTGTAAAAATATATATAATATATATATAATAATTATTGAGTAAGTTCTCACCCTTCTTTTCGATTTCATCCGAGGATAATAATTTTTGGAAAACCTCCATTCTCCAACTGCCTCCTTTATCCAGACAGCTATTACATCGGAAACAGTACACATGTGAGGATACTTACTTATCACATGACTAGTTCCACAATACTGAATACTTTTGTAGATAGAATAAATAAAATAATATGTTTGGCTTAGTTTACTTTACCTCATTATTAATATCTATAGCTTCAGAGCTCTCTTTAGCTTCATTCAGCCCGTCCGCCCTAGGTCCGCGCGCTCCAGAGAACGCCCTTCCGAACGGCCCTCTCCCAAGCCACGTAGGGCCTTTTTTAAAGAGTTTTTAGGGTTAGAGTGTCCTGTTCCCTATCGGGGGACTCTATAAACATATATGTAGGGCTGCATTTATAAAACAAATGTTTGCATAAATCCCTTTCATACAGTTGGGTAGGTTAAAGGAACCTAGTGCTAAGACACTCCGTCTTTTCATATAAAAATAAAATATTCAAATAAACTTAAACTTATTAATACAATTCCATATATATGTATATGCATTAATTTAAACTTGTTAAATATAACCGGGTAGTAAGCGTCTGTATTTCGGCTATTTCTCCTTTGTAACCGGCAACAATTTTCCGCTCCTACTTTGCATTTTTTTTTATCTTTTTGCTAAATCTCCAGCTCTTTGTAGTATAGGCTGAGGAATAGCAAATATCTACTACCTACAGCCAAAACACTATATTCTCCGCTCTCCATATAAAATAAAAATGACCAAATTTAAGGAGCTAAATAGGTAAGCTAAAAGCTAAGGAGCTAAATAGCTATCTATATCCCACTTAATATTTTTAACAATATAAAACAAATATATTCACGCACATAGTAGGGTAGACAGAGGGTTAAGACACTCCGTCCCCCACTCTCCGCCCAGTAATGACTTAAATTTGATGTATTAGGTTACATTTTCCTTATTAATTTAATTAACAGATTACGCTTCAGATAATTACAATTTACAGCGAGGAAAATTAATCGTTGGTATTAATTGCCTAATTTACCATACACTACACTAGTATTACTGGCGGTTGATTTATTAGGGAAACGGACGTTATGAGAAACTCTAGAAGGGGACTGTGGATAGCGTTTATATATTAATATTTAGCTTCACACTGTATCCCGGACATAGCAGGGTAGGCGGAGGGAACCGTACGTTGAAGGAACCTAGTGTTAATACACACCGTTCTCCATTCTCCGCCATTCGAGGCATTTCGTGTTGAGTGGCCGAACTCCACGCCGCGCTTTGCCTTGTTGCCAGAGCGAAGAAAATGGAAATAATTGATTCTCCCCGAATGGGAATCGAGCCCAGAAACTGTCGCTTTACAGACAGACGCTGTGCCTCTGCGCCACGACGGTCTTCCTGGATGGCGTTTAAGTTTTATTTAAATATATAAAGCAATAGTGAGTGGTAAGAGAGGTAGGGGGAGACCTTGATTGACCTTCAAAAACACCGTGTCAAAGATACTGGCGGAAGGTCACGGAAAAAGCATAAAGGACCCCCCCGGAGAGCATGTATGAAGAGGTTAATGACAGTTGACGAGGCGAAAGAGGTAGGCAGGGTCCGCAGCGTTTGGCTCTTCGTTCTCTCTGACTACCCCGCTAGGTATCCCTAGCTTAAACAAAGCGTGAAGATATGTATGTTTGTATATATGTGTAAATATATTGTTTTTCTCATTATTTATGCATGTCTCTCGCGTAGGGAGCGTAGTGATAAATCTCTCTGCTATCCATAAGCTGAGATATTTGAAGTAAAAAGTTGCAGTTGTATTAAGTGGTGTAATGTAAGGCGGCGCTTTTATTACCAGAGCTCCTTGTTTTAACTTCACACTATATCCCGCATAATATTCAGAGAGGACCCAGTGTTAAGACACTCCCAAAGCTTCCCCGCTCTCTACTTTTAGGTATATTGTGTGCCTTGTTACTAGATCAAGGAAAATGAAAATAATCCATACTCACCGAGTGGAAATTGAACCCGCAAACGCCGCGTATCCAGTGAAACACATTACAGCTACTACTTTTACCCGACAACGGCCAAACAAAAGGAATATTTGTAACAGTTATTATTATGTATGCTCATCGCTTTTATTATATCTCAAAAATACTAAATGGTGGGTCCATTTAGTATTTTTGAGATATAATAAATTATTATTTAATAGTTGTGGATTCAATCCATATTGGGGGAATCAACTGGAAAACGGAAAGCCTAAAAAAAGTTTCTATCACTTAAAATTATGTTTATAATATTCATTAGTACACTCAGTAACTATGCATTCTAAATATGAGATGTTTATTTTATAATAAATATTTGAGATCAAACTTCCGACTCGTTTTAAAAAAATTACACATTCAAAAAAAAATAATTGTATTATATATATATATATATATATATATATGTAAATGGAACTTCGTTTAGTAGTCAAAAGCTTTGTAAGCACATCATATAAAATGCAGTTTCGATATTCAATTTACACAAACATGGCTGTTATAACACACTCTCTGTTATATATAGAGTTGTTTAATTGAATATTTTCGAGAAAATCATCAAAATTTTATAACCAATTAGGCAAATATCACTTTGGCTTGGAGCTTTTAAGCGCCAATGTAATATACATTCACAAGAGTTATGTAAAAATGAGAGCACGCGATTTTTAAGCCTTTTATAATGTTAATTGAAGTTATTATGAAAATAGCTTGGAAAGAGAGAATCTTAACAGTCAACTAGAACTACTATCAACTAGACTCTTAACAGTCTGTTCTATACACTCTCAACGAGTTGAATGAAAATGAATATAATTCAATATACCTAATGGGAATCGAACCCACAACCGTCGCGTTAAAGTCAACCACTTGAAGAAGAAATGATCCTATGATGGCACAATCACTTAGCTAACCGGATATGTGCTGATATTTAGTAGTGTAGACGGAGAGTATTGGAGAGTTTTAAGACACTCCGTTCTCTGGCTTCTAAGTTATTTAAAAATTGTATGTTAACTGACTGAACCCTATCCCAGCTAGGTATACTATAGCTAAGTTAAAAAAACCACGTTTTTATTAGTAAACCAGGATATTCATAGACAAGAGTTCCTGAGTAAGAATTTTCTTGGACATTGCTTGTTAAGTGGTGGCTTAACGTTGCGTTTTATCTACCAGAGCAAGGAATTAACGTTAATAGTGATATAATCTTTCCCCGAAATGGAAATCGAACCCGCACCTACCACTTCAACAATCAGTTTTTGTCCCACTGAGCAGTTACATTGTCATTTTATTACAATCATAATATATATGTATATGTACATGATAGTGGAATTCCAAAAATCATAACTGCTCGAGAACTGTATCTTATATACCTTTCACATAATGGCTAATTGGATCGCGATTTCGACATTTCTGTTATTTCTTTAGGTCACCGTCGACTCGTCCGGCGTCATTAAATGCAAATTTAGTGCAAAGCTTAAACTTAAATAAAGCTCGCTCGTAATGCACGAGCTGTAATACATAATTTAATTTACGTTAACTTTAAAATGTACAACTCCATTATTTCGCATTGCCATTGGAATTTTGGGAAATCCCCTCGTAGTTATCCCCTACGCTCCTAACCTATAACCCAATTTTAGATTTCTACGCAGTATATAATATATATATATATATATATATATATATATATATATATATATATATATATATATATATATATATATATATATATATATATATATATATATATATATATATATATATATATATATTGCTAGTTAATTTCAATTTTAAAAACCACTTGGCGGGATTGTTATTCACAGGGATTATGTATATATATAACAACTTGCTTTTACTTAAAGGAAACATATATTTTTAGGTATTATTCTATCCTTACTGTCGATTAATGCTTTAAAAATAATAAAAATAATTTGCTTTTAATTGCAGTTTTGCCTCCATGGTCGATTGGAAATAATTAAGATTTGTGTATGACACATTAACACACACACACACACTCTGATACACACACACACACACACGCACACACACACACACACACACACACACACACACACACACACACACACGCACACACGCACACACACACACACACATACACACATTGTAATTGCCCAAAATATAATCTGAACACAGATAGAGTTGGTTACATTGAACCAACAACGTCATGTAATATAGTCTATAGCCTATTTCTGTAAATTGACACATTTTCTAAAAGTCTTACAAATTGGATCAATAGTTCCTGAGATTATGTGCATTAAAAATAAAATATGGCTACAGATATATTATTTTATAAGACAATGTGGATACAAACGAAAAAACTAAACACCTTAGTATTTCACTCATATTTTGTATTTTGTAGAGATCAATATAAAACTTTTTGAATATTAAAATCTAACCTTCATTAAACGTAATCTATATTAAAATCTAATCGATTTTAAAACAATCGATAATAAGTTTAATTATCATTAAATTTTAATCGATATTAAAACCAAATCCATAATAAATTAATATCGTTGAAAAAGCTCCAAGCTCCATAAGAACTAGCCTCTATGTCACTTGCAGAGAGAGCGGCAGTTCTCATATTAGCAAAGCTTTCTAGGTAAAGTATAAGGTATCTAACGACCACACTTGGAAGAAACTCAGTAAAGTGATGCCAATATTTTTTTGTACCACTATATGTAGGGTGACCAGGATTTGCTTGCTATAAAACTTTAAAATTATATAAAGAATATATGTAAATCTACTGATATAAATATATTCATTTTCCTACTGGACATCGTGATGTTTTTTGATCCTCGAATGATAATAAGTATATATATATATATACTTATTTACGTGTATATACGTATTTGTATATATATATATATATATATATATATATATATATATATATATATATATATATATATTATATATATATATATATATATATAAGTATATATATATATATACTTATTTACGTGTATATACGTATTTGTATGACTATTTTAAGCTCATATGGCCATATACGAGTATGTAAATGAAAAGTATATAGTCTAATCACAAGATACGAGGTTTATGTTTCTTTTGTGGATGTGAAGATCGCGAATCATGATATAAGTACGGAACCCACAGTGCGCATGTCCGACTGGCACTTGACTGATTTTTGCTTAAAGATATAATGTGTTGCTCCATCTTGCTCTGTTTTTTTATCCAAAAGTTTCCATAGTAAAACATGTTCTATTATTTAATAATCTCTTATAATGCGCTCTAAAATTAGCATTCAGCTAATGTCTAAAACTGAATTGCGAAGTTAACGACCTAACTCTTTAGCAGATTGCATTTTAAATACTGTGTAGTATTATACAGTTACTTACATTATAATTACTTTGCAGAAGAAAAAAATATACTGACAATGACTCCTACTTCTTAATGAGATAATAATTATGGTAATAATTTTATTAGGCTAGTACTTTCAAAGTAATTTCTATAATAGGCAGGTAAATTTTTTTATCAAACTTTTCTTTAGAGTTTCGCGTCTAAAAAGAAAAAATACTTTGTTGTGTCTGTCTTTCTGTTTGTTCATATGTCAGGACCATTTTTAATAAGAACGCTGGGAGGCGACGCTTTATTCTACATATCAATATGTCCTAAGAGACCTGTCAAGTGGCAAGACACTCTGTTTTCCACCTTCCACCCAAATTTGAAACATTGCATTTTGAGTGGTAGACCTTAACACCGAGTTTTATATTACCATATAGGAAAAGTTAAGATAACTCATTCCCTCTAGTAGGTATTGTAACCTCAATTATCACGCACAGCTAACTGTAAGCTGGCACTGTAAAATACAGCATTAACTACATAATTTTACTATATGTTGAATAAAATTTGGAAACAAAATCTACAGAAACCTCGAAATTCACAAACTTGACTAGCATGTGTATTTTTTTACACGCACGTGTATTATTCCCATTTATTCGCTTCTTATTCGCTTCGATCGCCAAACCTCTCATGTTTCGCTCGCTATAACGTTCAAAGCAAAACAAAATCTTTCGATGACAACAATTTTTTTTATTGTACTACGCGCTGTAGCCTGCAATTTAATTAGCTTGAGCTATTAAATGTAAAATCTCCTCTTTTTCCATTCACGTTGGCGTTTTGGGAAACCATCTCTTAGTGCTCCCCAAGTATACTGTATGTTGCCAGATAAATGTGTGTCAGTCACACAGTACTATTATATATATATATATATATCTATATATATATATATATATATATATATATATATATATATATATATATATATATAATATATATATATATATATATATATATATATATATATATACATAATAGTAGTATTTAGTATTACCGTACCCACGATATTCTTTCAACACGCTATGATACACGAAAAGTGGAAATCAGAGAGTCTTGACACTTGACAGGTACTCTCTGTCCACCCTGCTATATCAAAGAAAAAAACCTGTTAAAAAAAATATCATTTTTTCATCAAAACATGGCCACCCCAGCCAAATGCAACCATTTAAACGGCCAGAGCCAAAAATATTTTTTATTCTCTTAACAAAAATTCTCCTCGAACCATTTTCTAAATGCTTACTTGAACAATTTTAGAATTTTAAGCTTTAACTAAGAATTCGAGAGATGCAATAAATAAATTGGTCAAATTGCAAAAGCGACTTCTTAAAGTAAATTCGGTTAGTTTTGTAACATTTTTAAATTGGTCGTATTTCTATATAATATTATCTGTAATATATCTAATAAATAGAGCAAGTTACTGAAATATTGATTGACATATGTTTTTTTTTTAATGATTTAATTCATTTACTTATTAAATACTCATATCTATGTGATGTTTCGCTTGTTGTGTATACTATCATCACAACAAGCGAAGCGAACAGGAGATGGTGAGCGAGGCGAGCTAGGAGCGATATCCAATTTTATATATAAATTTTCCTCAAATATAACCCATAAACCCATAACTACCTTCGACACGAGAGCGTTAAGAAGAAATTCATAGATACATACATATCTTTACTATAAAGTAAAAGCGTTTGTTTGGTTGAACATCCAAACCTCAGGAACTACTTCAATTTTATTTATTTTTCGTATTAAATATAGCCCATTTAGGTAGATTATAGGCTGTATTATAATATTATATAGCCTATAATCACGTGATATATCTCGTTAGTCGTTTTGATGTCATCCAATATACCGTGGTCAAAATTACAACAAGAACGTGTCATGTGTCATACACAACTATTAATTAATTTTCTTTGACCACGGAAACTAAATCGAATGTAAAAGCTTATTAAGAATATAATATAAAGGATAAATTTAAATGAGCTTAAACTCCCAAAGTAAGCCATCTTGATAAGAAATAATGCTAGATGGAAAACCTACCGTACCTTTTATTGTAAATTTAATTTTTATTTAATTTTTTTTTGAACAGTGTCTGACCGTTGATTTGGCGGGAAGCGGGGAACGGAGTGTCTTAACACTAGCTTTCCTCTGCCCTCCCGCTAGATGCGGGATACAGCGTGAAGCTGTAATGTTTATTCTATAACTAAATATTAATTATGTACGTACGTCTACGTCTGTAAATACGTCAATGCGGACTTTTTAATTGGAGCGATATTTTTTTACTTAAAGGTATTTTTTATTCATCTCCCGCAATATGTATATTATATATGAAATGGATAAAAATGGAATCTCCTTTGATCGTTGCTTTTTAATTTTTACCCAATTTTTTATGAAATTCTGGAAACTGGATTCGCTCGTAAAATCGAGTTTTCTTAAATAACAATAAATACAAGTTAAATATCGTAGATAAGGATAGATGGGACCAACTGGTCCGTGCCCACCCCAGAATTGCCTGATACAGCCCGCCTTAGAAAATGCCGTTTTTTTTACTTAGTTTTTTTTATTTTTTTATTATGAATTTCAAGTCTGACAATATTTGCCTCTTTAGTCACATTAATCCACAGGAGGTCAGATGCTCTCTAGAAAGGTACTCTAGTTACGACCATAATCGTAATTCTATTGGAATTAAGATATTATGATTTGGTTCCATCTGTCTAAGGGAGGCGTTCAATGCGTAATGTCAGATGTTTCTTTTTGGGTGAAAAGCGGTAAAAATAGAATAAGCTTTATGATATATCCAGCTTATAGAAGGGCAGGTAGAAAAAAAGTAGAGTTATGACACTCCAGTTTCCATTTTTCGGCCAAATTTCGGATAATACATGTTTGTGGTGAAATTTCTCGTCGAATTTTGTTATATCAGAGAGGTAAATGAAAATATTTAGCCCTCATAAGGAGGATAGAGAACTATCGCATTAAAAATTCGAGATGCAATTAGTCATTAATTATTGTAGTATAGGAACAGAATTTTATTGAAGCGAGTTAGAAGGATTGAACCAAGCCATACCTCCTTAGCCTCCCAATTTCGAAAGAAATATATATTTGAGTGGCGTAACTCAACTCCATATGCATTACATACATAAAAGTACATAATAATTAACTTTTACAGAAGGTGACGGCGAAAGTACTGTTCGGCAGCGTGACGGCGATCAATGACCTCAAGCAGACGGGCAAGCGGACGCACTAGCGCCATCTCGTGACAAGTAGGTGAATTAGTATATATGTAGTTCACTAAGATGATAATAGATGGCCGATAAGAGTTTTTATTTGGTTAATAGTGAAACGTTATTTAAAAAAATACTTTCAGCTTATTGTAATACTTGTAACCAAATTATTATTTGATATTCCAATGGCATAAAAAAAACAAAAATAGGAACATGTAGAAAGCTTTTCGTTTATGTTATAATAGTTTCCATATCATGGCTATAGATGGCGTTAATCGCTCAACAAACAAAAGTTTTACAAATATAATAGATAGCGCTTATAAATTTTGTAAGCATATGTATTCCTAGATCTGTACTCAAAATATTCTTAAATTAAGTTAAATATGTATGAAATATACCTTTGTGTCCATGTTAAGTTATTTACCTATACATTTACAAATATGAATATATTCTTTGCTCAATTTGTTTTGTATCTTGAGGACTAGATGGCGCTGTGCGCTATAAGAATACGTCTTGTAACGACATTTAATTGCTAAAAAAAACGATTTCTCTAGGCCGATTAAGATGTTTATATTAAAATATATTAAGGCATATAATAGAATAACAAATAGGAATTGTTAAATACATGTTTAGTTAATAATTAATATGATAATTGACAATGCAGCAGTGATTCATATTAATCCAATATTATTGTTCAAAATGGCGGAGTGTGGCATTTTTAATTCCCTAGTATAAGTATTTAATGAAGGGGTTTTGCTAAAGAAACAGTACAAAAAGGAAATTATATTACCACAATAGCTTATATTAAAAAGCTTGTTTCATATTTTTCTTTTGTTTCACGCAAGCTTCACGCTGTATCCCGCATATAGCAGAGTAGACAGAGGAAACCTAGTGTTAAGACACTCCGCTCCTCACTTGCCGCCCAAATTTAGAGACGGCGGACCTCAACGCCGAGCTTTATCTTTTTACCAAGGAGAAGAAATTAAATAATTAATTCCACAAATGGGAATCGAACCCACGATGCTTGCGCTATTCTACTTCTTTCTATCTACTACTTTAATTATTATTTTTTTTTAATTGTTCCAGATATAAATTGTGATAAGGCGACATTATGGAAGCTACGGTGTGATCTCCGACGACAGAGTTATATTTTTTTTCTTTTACAATTACATACATACATATATTTTTTTTTTATTTTTTCTAGTTTTAGTTCAAGTACTCGAATATTGTGGATAAAATTAAATAAATATATAAGTTAGTTAATATGTGTTTTTATTTTCTTTATATTATATTTGAAAGCGGTAAACGGAGTGTCCTGTCACTAGACTTTTAACCTGCTTTATATGGGATACAGCTACGATGATGCCCTAGGGACGTGTAATCTATATTAACAAAATAATAGAATTTTTCAACAAAATCATAGAAAGTGAATTAAAATCATGTTTTAAAAGGAATGTGTTGAATTGGAAGGAGATGACATAAAGCATGAGGACCCTCCGGGAGACATGAGTGAATAGGTAGATGACGTAGATGAAGTGTCTGGCGATCCGTTCTCTCTGACTACCCCGCTAGAGTTAACTGGAGTACGTGGAACTTATTAAAATCTTGTTAAGAATAAGTATATGAAGCTATTAAGCTTTAAACATACTAGCTATTGCTTGCAGCTTTGCTTTGTCAAATTTAATGAATATAAGAGCTTTATTGGCTATAGACTGCCTCAATAAATGGAATATCCCATACAAAAACAATTTTATCAATTCCAACCAGCAGTTCCTGAGATAAGAGCATTCAAACAAACAGACAAACAAACTCTTCACCTTTAATTTCACTTAATAATAAGTACCATAGCAGGTACGTGCTATGACATCACAATGTCTTAATATTCATCACTTTAATTGATGTTACATTGCGCGTATCATTCTTGATACGGATCACGTATCTCGTATGACCGCACCTTGATCCCAATATGAAGACACTTTAAAGACAGTTATAGGTTTATGGATGTTTCGCCATGAAGTTTCACCATAGAGTTCATCATTCGTCTAGTATTTGCTGGATTAAGGAGAGAGAGGGAGAGAGCGAGCGTATAATAAAATAATTTGCAAATATTATTATTAGTTTTTGTATCCCGTATATAGCAGGGTAGGATGCCAGTAGGTGTCAAGACCCTCCCTCCATTCCCCGCTTTCCATCCCATTTTGGAAACACTCTGTATTAAATGGCGGTACTCAGCAACGCGCTGTGGCTTACCATAGCGAGATAATAAATTTAATTAAAACCCCCCAGAGGTTACCGAACCCTTAACCATATTTAAAGTAAGATGTCCCGCTGCGCCACGACGGCCTCTCCATTAGTTTAAGTTACAATATACAATAAACACTTAAAGAACAACATAAAGGAATTTAAAAAATTGTTTGATACAATTCATCTGCCCAAAAAGACTAAAGTATTTTTTGTATTTTTATTTTTATTTCGCCAAATTTTTAAATATATATATATATATATATATATATATATATATATATATATATATATATATATATATATATATATATATATATATATATATATGTATATATATGTATATATATATATATATGATATATATATATATATATATATATATATATATATATATATATATATATATATATATATATATATATATATATATATATATATATATATGTCGCTGGAACATAATAGTAATATTCCTTTGTTAGTTGGGCTACTTGGTTTCTTCGAAACGCCTTTGTGCATTAGAAAAAAAAACATTAAAAAGAACTACCCCTTAAAAGAAATGCCTCTTGACTATTATAATATTAAAAGTACCTACAAATTTGTAAAAAAACATACAAATACATCATATATTGTGATTTTTAAAGAAATCATATAAACGAGACGTAACCCCCAATAAATATATGACATACTTTAAAATTAACCCGGGAAAATGAATATATAAATAACGGAGTGTTCAGCACTAAGTTCTTTCTGTCTACCCTGCTATATTATTGCCGCTATATTAATAAGCTTGGCTGACATATGTATAGCGCACAACTCGAACAGCTACGCATAAAAAGCTGGAATTTAGTACGCATTCTTCTCAGCTTGACTTCGATTCTGGAGATGGCATGCTTATGACGGAATCAACGCCTCGCCTCATGTAACCAAAGTGGGATTATTTCTTGTTTTCCAGGTTTATTTAAATAATACACTTGTAATTTCCAAATTACAGTATATCAAATCATACAGTATAACAAATCCAAATTACAGTACATAAAGTTATTGACTTATTTATTACATATATATATATATATATATATATATATATATATATATATATATATATATATATATATATATATATATATATATATATATATATATACGAGTATATAAATAGCTTCTTGAATCTCGCTTGAATATATCATCTTTTGACGTATTCTCGATAGTAATGAGTTCAAATCATGATCAAGGGGAACGTTTAGGTTCATATTGTATCCCTTATCGTTGTCTTCTCTATTGGAGCCAAGAAATGAGATAATTCTTTCCCCCAAATGACAATCGAACCCACAGCCGTCGCGTTTACAAACAGACGCTGTGCCGCTGAGTCACGACGTACTTAAATATATTATGTACTTAGGTGAATAAATAACAAATATCTAAATTATGGATAAAACATTTTGTATTTCCTGTAGAGATATTCGTTTTTGCGTTAACCGCTATAAACGCTCGCACCGTAATGACGTTATTTATATACTTTTTTAAAATTTTGTTATTCTATAGGAATCCCCAGTAGAATATTTGAACCTTCCATATTTGGTTATCGAATACCGAATACCGAATATATATATATATATATATATATATATATATATATATATATATATATATATATATATATATATATATATATATATATATATATATATATATATATATATATATATATATATATATATATATATATATATATATATGCGCATTGTGTGACCAAAATATGATAAAATGTGTAGTTGGTATATGGTAGACAAGCATATACATATGGTGGTATGGTATATGTAAAACTTGTCAGAATTGAGGCGTTAGTGCGTTCTGCTGTCCAGGGTACCCTTGGCATACGTCTCCAGCACCACATTTCTAATGCACCAATGCTATGTGTTTCTCGTGCCAAGATAGTCCACATCTCTACTCCATGTAGGAAGATCCATTTTTTAGTAGAATGTGTCCACAATGCCGAGGCACACCAAAACTGAGTAGTCTGGTATATAAAAAAAAAATTAATCTATCTGTGATTTCAAATTAACTATGATTTTGCAATTGCATATGGTTTATACGATACTAAAACACAAAGAAATGATTTGAAATTTTTTGTCTGTCTGGTCGTCTTTCTGTTTCTCCGGGTTTATTAAGGGTACAGCAAAATCGATTTGTATGAGACTTTCGCTGAAAGAAAACTCTTCTAGAAGAAGCTGTGGAGAAAAACTCTTAGACAACTTTTTTGAAAGCTAGACCGGAATTCTTGCGGGATCGGGATTTATGCGCTTTTACCCATCGTCCATACAAATTGTACCATACAAATATTCCATTTTTTTTTTTCAAAGATTCAAAACGAAAATTTATATATACAATATGTAAATAATATATTAGAGTGAATCAGATTCATTGATAATCGATAATCTCGATAAAAATTAAAAAAGAACGCATTTCAGCTTAGCTAGTACATAAATACTCGTTAATTTCAAGCGGGCGAAGCAATAGGCGGGTCGCTAGTTATATATAGTGTCGAAATCAGTGTACAAAAATTTCTAATTATTTCATTTAAAATTGTCTATAAGAGTTTAAATATAAATACTGCTTAGATTGTCGTGCGCATTGAAATTTTTGTATCTGCTTACTTAAAAATCCTTAAAAAAAAAGATATATATACATATTTAACCTACATCAATATATATATATATATATATATATATATATATATATATATATATATATATATATATATATATATATATATATATATATATATATATATATATATGAGGTCGAAAAAAAAAATGAAACAGTTTTTTGAACTTTATACATTACACGATAAACGTGTAGTTAATAAATTTTGTGACAATCCCACGACAGGACGGTGACACACAAAAAAAATAAAAAAAAACACTATTGTATTGATAATAATTGTACTTTTTTTGTTCTGCGGTCTTTCACCGGACCGCTTGGTCTGAGAATGGCCGTCTAATGATTGAGCCTTTGGCGATAGACGTCTGTTACACCGAAGCGATGTTTTTATAGATATTTTTATATTATTTTTAACGTTTTTTTTTTTTGTTATTTCAAGCTATTATTTATAGAGCAGTCCTAAACTTTTAAGATTTGTCATAACCTTTAAGCGTAGTACATTAAAGCACAAAGAATCTAGTGTCAAGACACTCTATTCTATGATATCTATTGAAATTATAGAGAAGTTATATCACTCTGACTCTGTTTAAATAAATTTTTGGTCTAGTTGGAAAAAATATTAATTAATCATTTAAATAAATAAAAACACATATATATATATATATATATATATATATATATATATATATATATATATATATATATATATATATATATATATATATATATATATATATATATATATATATATATAACGTTCAATAAAATATTTGCATACAAAAAAAACAAGTAACTTATAACAAAACCAAAGCTTTAACCAATTTTTATACCACCATGTTATAAAAGCTCAAAGCTTTCACGCAACAACGGTGTGATATGCACTCAAGAAAGCTAATTTCGCTGCAAAACAAGCACCACAGAGATCATCGTTCGAGTCGAGGTCTCGTAACTGTATTTACCATTATGTAACTAGTATCTTCTTGCCCGCCCGCCCCATACCACGTTCTAAGGAGAAACCACCCCATAAATATATATAAAACATATAAAAACAACACATATAAATATACGTGTTTAGATATACATATATAAAAAAACCTGTTAAGGGATCAGTGACTTATTCAAAGCCAGTCGAACTCCAGTGGTAAAGTTTGGCGATACATTTTTGGAGCTTTCGTATATAAGCTTTTTATGAAGAAATTCTGTGTTATAATGCTAGGAAAATAATCAAGATGGATATCAGGTTAGTTTTATAATATTTTAAATTAAATTATAATATATTATAATCAAGGAATAAGCTTTCATGTATCAGTTTTTTATTCAAAAATACATAAAGTTTTCCGCTGTTTCATTTAAATGATTATAATTTTAAGCAGCACATCTTTAGTATTGTAAGTAGTTTTACATATCTAACTTAACAGCGTCTGACATCAAAACGATCGTTGTAGGTTCGATTCCCATTAGAGGAAGTGAAATATTCCTTGTTCTGGTAGACAAAGTGTAATAGAGTTCCACGAGTTAATGCTTTCTCTGTCTAGACATAAAGTAGAGTACGGAGTATCGGTGGATACTGCTATATGCAGGGTAAAATGTCCTCTCAATAACTTTAAAATTCTAGCTTATATTCTGTAAAATTTTAATCAATGCTTTCAAATTATGTGCAGACTTTGAATAAATATTCTTTATATATAAACTATAGATGTACATACATCATTATTTTTTGCTTATATATAATATATATATATATATATATATATATATATATATATATATATATATATATATATATATATATATATATATATATATATATATATATATATATATATATATATATATATATATAATCGTGTTTTAATCAAAGTAAGAACCTGTTTAAAGATTTATTGAGCCATACTATTAATATAATATTTCTAACAAATCGAGTTCCGTAAGCATGTTAATAAACCTCACTTACTAGTGTTTATATATATTATGCATATATGATAATTTTATTGCATTTTCTTGTTAAAATTATACATTCGTATAATTTTATATGTATAATGATAATGAGATACATCAATTCAATTAGTAGGTCTAACTTGAGATAGCAATTAGATTGAATATCAATATATATAAAACGCTTCAGATACTGACAGATAGACAGTCAACGTGCTGTCTAATAAGACTTCTCCTAGAGCGTAGAGGAAGTATTAAGAGCTTTTTAACACTATAATAAACTAATAAAATCACTAATTATAATTTAAAAAAAAATAGCTGTTTATGAAGTAAGCAAATAATTAACATTTCTTAACTATTACAGATACAATTTCATCATTCAAATACTAATCGTCTCCATACTTACAATCAATGGAAAATCCACTGATACGGAACCTAAGATAGAAAACACGACACACAATTGTCCATTCACTAGAATTATCGAAGATATATTTAAATTTAAAAATCCAAGCTCGATCAACGCTGATAATGACAAAATTGGTAATTTCACAGACGATTTTTTATATAACACACATAATATAAGCAAAACAATACAAGACGAATTAGTTAATGACATAATTGCTTCAATAAAAAGAATTAAAGCGAACCTAACTTATACAGAAAATCAATCGTTGAACGAAGCCATCATCTTAAATGTACCACATGATAAAAAACCAACAATTAAAAAAGTTAATCAAATTAAAAGTGGCATAGAAGACAAAACTGATATGGTCTTGTCAGCACCACTAGATAAGAATAGTGGCATAGACAGTGTTCCCGTTGTAAATGATGTAAATAGAACTAATTATGTAGAAATTATGACAATCGAGCCAAATAATACTAGCTCTAGTAACTCAACTTCTCATACCATTTTGGAAGTATTAAAAAATATAATGCCAACACTAAATACGTCCATGAACAAAGATCTCCACAGTATAACAATTATTGAAAAAAATCAAAATAAAAATCATTCATATTCCGAAACAAAGAATATTTCTACTATAATAGTTAAATATTGTGATAAGAATACAACAGAGATGGGTGGTGATGAAATAAAAAATATTGAAGCTTTAAAATCGGCTACTGGTGATTCTGAAGGTGATGAATACGATGTAGATGTAGATGATGATACTGATTATGAAGAACTGGGTGATGATATTATTCCAAACAATGTTACGGAACCTAGGAAAGATGTATTGGCAGCTGCGGATTACGGATTACAGAAAATGCACGAACTATACGGTGTTTTAGAACCTAAGTTGTATTCTATGGGTAAGTATTATATCTCAATTTAAACCAACCAGTAAATCATATAAATATATAATCATATATATCCCAAAATTTTAAATATGAACGTGTTTATCTTTATTTCTATTTTGTATCTTACGAAAAAGATAGATATAACATATCTTTTTTTTATGAATAGTGCCTTAAGCTAACTGTATATAGATACCTTTAATAGCGGAAGCCAATATGGCAAATCAAATTTCTAGAGTACGGCCATAAAATTACATGATTTTCTAAGTAGTTCAATTAAAAAGTACATAACTTATTTTGAAATATATTAAAAATGATTCCTTCCATTCCAGGCCTAATGCTGAACGAGAAGGACCCTGCCCGTTACGTGGCTGCGTTTAACGCTCCATCAGAGGACATTACTAGATTTTCCAAATACGGCTACGCCTCATTACAAGCCACTGCCAAGCTGAAGCAACTTAGCAAGTAAGTGGTTTTTATCTACTTTATAGGAACTTATTTAGGATTTTTTATTAGGATTTTTTTAAACATATATATATTTTTAGGTTATTTGTCCTTATAAACATATACATAAAGTACAATAAGGTTAAAACGAAGGATCCATGACTCTTTTGGTTTAACTATAATTTTAGATACTTCACTTATAAAATAATAAAATGTTGTTTTTGTTTATGTTTAAATATATACGGATGTTAGTGTGTGGAGTTAAGTACTGTTGATGCTCATTCGGGAGGCTAACCACAGTTGTCAATATATTGTAAATTTACATTCAAAAAGAGCAACTATTGAGTTTCTCGCCTGTTTCTCTCAGCAGAACTGCCCTCCGAGCTGGTGGTAGCTTCTAGTAGGACTGATATTACTGACATTTACGTTAATTGACGATTCGAAAATGCTTTAAATTCCTCCTTTCCCCGCTTTCTGGCAACTTTTCGAAACTTTACGTTGAGTGACAGAGCTAAATGCCGCGCTTTGTCTTTTTACCATAGACGTGAATGGCTTCAGTGTATACATATAAATGAAATGATACTATCTGTATATATATGTATACACATGCAAGTCTTCACATTTTGAGTACAGGATATTATTCAAACTTGTCCTAAGTACTCAGCCAGTTAGCAATCAGGTCAGGGTAGTTCAGTGCCATCAAAAATATCTAGATATTGCACCATAGTAAAGGCGGCGACGATAAGGTCGTCTTGGAACTCTATGCTTAGTTAAAAATCTAATGTCAGTTTACTTTTTTAATAAAAATATATTGTGCTGAAGACAATTTTTACTTATTCCATAAGAAATTTGATAAATAATAGTTTATGATCGGTTGACCTTCGAAAACACAGTGTCGAAGATACTGGAGGAAGGTCACGTAAAAAGCATGAGGACGCCCCAGAGAGCATGTATGAAGAGGTTAATGATAGTGGGCGAGGCGAAAGAGACCGTATGCAGCGTTTAGCGCTCCGTCCTCTCTGACTACCCCGCTGGGGATAAAGCGTGAAGATATATATGATGTATATATGTATGTATGTATGTATAAATCGGATTTGAACCTGCCTCTTGCACTTATTGGAGGCAAACTAAAAATAAATTTATATTAGTTTTCTTTCCATCAAGTTTGAATCTGCATGTTTCTAAAATAATAGGCTACTTTACAAGTTCTAAAACGGAAACTCGGAGACGTCTCGTGAGTTGTTAATGGTTGTCTCTATCTTGTATTTAATATATCCTGTTCTAACAGGATATAATATATCCTGTTTAATATATCGTTTTCTAACAGGATATTTAAAAATCAGGATAGAAACTGAACTGCCAGTTACTTGTAGAAGTTATTTGAACGATTAAAATTATTTTCTTTGATTATTTTATTAAGAAAAATTAAAGAGTGACTAATCTCTACGTTTTTTATCAACACTACCAAATACGGGACATATATATGTAAAAGCACCTGTCCTTGTACGAGAATCGAACCAATGATCGTCATAAAATACAAATAGGCACCTACATATACTGCAGCGTTGAGTTCCGCCACTCAACACGCAATGCTTCGAAAGGCGGAAAGCGGGAAACGGAGTGTCTTAACACTAAGCTCCTCCTACGGTTCCTACGGTTCCTACGGTTCCATCTGCCTACCCTGCCATGTGCGGGATACAGCGTGAAGCTAATTTAATTTAATTTACATATACGCCATATTAATTCAAATCAATTACGACAAAATTCTAAATTCTTAACATATCTACTATAGATGTTTGATGAAATTGCTACGTTAGTAGAAATCTCCATCGCAATATAGACAAGATAAAATATTACCTCCATTGGTGGCTGCATCCGTTTGGATTGCTCAATCTGTGTTGAAGCATTTAAAAAGCAATAGTATTAAGGACTTCCTTAGGTAAGCCTTAGTAAGCTTTGAAAAAGATTAATAAATATATCTTTAGATGTATGAGCATGTCGTTACTCCTTCTGCCTCTGCTGAAAAGAGCTGGCAAGAAACTTTAAATGTCCATGCTACAATTTTACTATGAAATAAAACGGTAGCTATCCTTTATGGTATTAAAATGACATCGATTCCACATATTTTTATTATTTAAATATATTATTATTAGCTTTTATATTCTTACTAGCGATCCGTTCGCTTCGTTCGCTTTGTTTACATCGCTCGCTTGATCGATGTTCTCGGATTTACTCTAATATAATATACATGTATTGTACTTATAATTGATATGCAATATTTCATCTGGACAGTAAGTACTTGCGCGTTTTCGATATCTGTAAAAAACTTTTTTTCCGCATAAATCTCAATTTCGCGGGAATTCCAGGAAAAAAAAATAGTTAGTTAATTACTAAGTTTTGCGCCACAGCCTCTTCTAGTGAAGTTTCATAAAAATCGGCTCCAGAGATTAGCCCTAACAAATGGAAAGACAGACAGACAGAAATCTTAAAAATATTCTTCTATGTATTAGTAACGTGTAAATAGCTATATGCACTCGGAAAAGCTCGGTTATTTTAAAATCACAAACAGATACTACAATTTTATTTATATGTATAGAAACACGACTATTATAACTTCAATCCCACTTAGTACCAGATATTATGAAAATGATTGTTCTTATTCAAGCGAAGGATTTACTTGTTGTGCCCTTTGAGTATTATTTGTAAAAAGTAAAAAATTAATAAAAATCATTAATTTTGTAATAAAACAGACGGACAAAAACCAATGTTTATATCAATTAAAATTATTCTAGCTTCTAACCAGTTTAGTTTAGACTTTTAGTTATAATTTCACAATGCGTTAAAAGAAGCAATTTCAAGAATACAGTGGTGTAAGAGTTTGATTTGAAATCATATGTAGAGAGAGCGGAGTGTTTCGACACTATGTTCTCTCTGCCTACCGTGCTATAAGCGGGATAAAGCGTGAACTCAAAAAATATATAAAATTTATTAGGAAAGTCAAGACACAGTCTCTACCTATAATAGCAACGGTTTCTGGGTTCGAGTCCCACTTGGGGATAATGAAATATTTTCATTTTCTTCGCTCTGGTAACAAGGCAAAGCGCGGCGTTGAGTTCCGCCACTCAACACGCAATGCCTCAAAATGAGGAAAGTGGGGTACGCAGCGTCTTAACACTAGGTTCCTCCATCCGTCCTCTGTCTATCCTGCTATGTGCGGGATACAGCGTGAAAAATTGAACACGTTGTCATTACATACTTTACTCTTTTAGAGCTCTTGTATCCCGTGTGAAAGATTATATATATATATATATATATATATATATATATATATATATATATATATATATATATATATATATATATATATATATATATATATATATATATATATATATATATGTGTGTGGGTGTCTATATATATATATATATATATATATATATATATATATATATATATATATACGTTATTTAACACCCATTGGCTGGAATTCCCTTACCTTCTATAGTTAAGTTATATTTGTAAATTTTGTTGCTCGACTCCAACGAGCAAAAACGGTATATTGTGATCAAATCTCAACCAATTTAGCACGTACACGTTTGTAATGGCTTTGTCGTACTTTTTGTACAATATATTTCCATTAGATTTACAGGTTCGATTTCTGCTTGTGATATGACAAAAAAATATACAATCGTTTCTCGTTTCGAGTAAAGTATTTTTAAATTTTTTTAATTTTTTTAAAATCTTTTTAATATTGTAAATATGTTTTCTTAGTGACGTTGTGAATTTTGATGGAATTCCAAGCTCTAGAATAAATAACATCTAATTTTTTTTATATATAAAATTAACTTTTTTTTTTAAATATAAACCTATCAACTATATTCATATGTAATTTGTATATGTAAGTGTAGCGATATTTTTTTATGTCTTTTGGTAAAATATTTGATAAATTCTGAAGACGAAAATGTCCTTATTATCATCATTCTTATCTTCAATAAATTGGTTTTACTTAAAGTGTAAATTAAGGTACGTAAAACTCCCTTAATAACAATAGGAATAGTTTAATAAGCAGTATCAAGTTGAAGTAAGAAGCGCGGCGTTGAGTTCCGCCACTCAAAATTGCCTCGAACGGCGGAAAGTGGGGAACGGAGCGTCTTTATACTAGGTTCCTTCAACCTATGGTTCCCTCTGCCTACCCTGCTAGGTGCGGGAAATATAACTTGTGGCACCCCAAAATGTTGCGCGTTTAGTAATTTTTCAGGTTAGTTTTTCATTAGTTTATCCAATTTAGCCTTATTATAGCGAAAGTTATCTTATAGTTAATGTTATCTTATAGAAAGTTATATATATATATATATATATATATATATATATATATATATATATATATATATAGATTATATATATATATATATATATATATATATATATATATATATATATATATATATATATATTAAGACGGTAAAAAGTGTCTGTACATTCGATATTGTTCAAAATCATAAAAGAACACGAATCAATGATATTAAAAATGTTTGTCTGTCTATATGTTTGTACAAGCACATCTTAGTTATAAAGCCTGGTCTGGATCTAGACTGTAATTGATTCTGTATACAACATTTCTGAAGTTATTTTCTAAGTAGTAGCTTGATTTACCACATCCGTTACGTATCACATTAGTGTTGTCATCGTGAGTTATTAAGCTATTGGTATAGTTCTTGCGACATTGCTATTGGATCATTGTGTTCGTGTAACGAGTTTATATACTACTAGCTGTGCCCGCAACTTTACCTGTGGGAAAGTAAATTTGAAATTTCAGCCAAATCAATAAAAAAGTTGAAAAATTTAACTTGATACATCTTTTATATCGAATTTATAATAAAATTACACTAAATGTAAAGGTAAGTTTCCCATAATAAATTGGTGAAAACTGTATATGAATCGGTTAAGCCGTTCCTGAGGTTACCGTGCACAACGCACGCACAGACATACAGACATAACCTTCAAATGATAATAATACAAGCCCCCAATTATAGGTGCTTTTTTATATATCTTCTATTTACAGACAGCGGTCAGTTACATTTTTATTATATGTAGAGATTACTATTAGTTTAATTATTGTTTTATGATCTTGATAAATATTTGATCATAGAATATTATTAATAATTATAATAAATTATTCTTTTATTAATAGTAAAAGTGTCAATAATTATAAAGTGGCTGCAACATATAGACAGACAGACACGACGAATCTATAAGAGTGACGTTTTAACCATTTGGCTATGGAACCCTAAAAAGTTAAAGTTAAAATACATTTATATTAAACACGATTTTTTTTTATAAAACTTAACCGTAATGACTTCTTTATAATAGCCTAGTTTTTATCTGTGACATCGGTTGCTTTTATATATATAATATATATATATATATATATATATATATATATATATATATATATATATATATATATATATATATATATATATATATATATATATATATATATATATATATATATATATATATGATGACTGACTGAATGACACATGCTAAGTGTCCGAAGTAAATGTGGCTGCAGGTATAGTGGGGCATATCGATTATATCCTATACCGTTGCTTGGTACATAGACTATGCAAGACAAAAAGAGGGTTTTCATACCTGAAGTTCACGAGATAAGTGGGTCCAAACAAAGTAGCTATTTAGCTTAATTAAAGATACCTGGAAAGTGAAATTAACATATAAATAGTGAAATAAATTCGAGGCATTGCGTATTTAGTGGCAGACCCAACGCCTTGTCAAAGCAGGGTAATTTCTGAAATTCATTTCCCTAAGTGGGTATCGAACCCACAACCGTCGCGTTTACAGTCAGACGCTATCCCAGTGGATCTTAGGCCTTTAAAAATAAAATATATTTTATAATTTTTTCAATTAGATATATACTACATTTTTCATCTTAGTTTTGTTTTCAAATTTTAATTATATGAATAAAAAACAGTACTATTAACCTTAAATAATTGTGCGAAAAGTGGAGAAATGAGTCACTAAACACTAGATTCTCTTTGGTTTACTTACTATATAAGCAAAAAAGGACAGTCACAGCAACAAGTTTATTTTTAGCACAATGTCAAATTGCGCAAGTAACATTGAATTCGAACCGAATGCCCATCATCCTCATCCGCGCTATCAATATTCTGTACAGCATTATACACCAATGTCGCGGCCTTCAGGTTCTATAAGTATCGACTAGTCTTTGCCCGCAACTTTCTTTTATGTCCTTAAATAACTATCAACTGTAATAAATAAGATTTTTTTTAGCTTAAAGTAAGTCAACTGTTAAGACACTCCGCTCTCCGGAGTTTGGAAGAACTAAACAACGCGCTTTGACTAACCAGATCACAGTTTGTTCTTTGGTTTTAGTTTCTATTCAAAGACCTATATACTTTCTTTTTAGTTTGCTCTGTAGATTGCGCGTAGCAGGGGAGGCAGCTCTATACCGTAGGTAGAAGGAAAGTAGTGTTAAGACACTCCATTCCTCGCTTTTCGCCTTTCAAAGCATTGAGTGCTGAGTGGCGGAACTCAACGCCGCGCTTTTCCGTTGTTGCCAGAGCTAAGAAAATAATAAAAATTCATTCTCCCCGAACGGGCATCGAACCCGCAAGCCATCGCGTTCACAGACAGATGCTATGAGATATATGTATATACAAATATAATTTTTGTCCTGCAAAATTACATAATAAATAATAATCAATATGGGAAATCAAGAATGTAAATTAGAAGAGAGATATGAATGAATTACTTTTTTTTATCATTACACGTCTATCACGTTTATTTATCACGTTTATCATATCACGTGTTACTAACAAAAGATCATACAATAATATATACAGAACCCATATTTTCAAGTCTAGTTCACACTTTTCCAAACACTTTTCTTTCTTTTATTTTGCCTAAAAGATTGAACAAAAGACGTAATTGCATTCCCAGTGTCTCAATAAGCTCGTCCAAGCGAGACAGCTTACAAATCTTTAGGATATACCTGCTCAGTACCGAGTCTAATAAGCTGTTACGTAATTAACGTCTCGCCTTACGTTTCATCTCTTTCTCATATTTCAAGCTTACACTAATGTATTATATATACTTATATATTATATGTATACATATTTATATATTACATATTATGTAATAAAGCCTTTATGTTTGTTTGTTTGTATGTGCTAACCTCAGGAACTACAAAAATATATTTTGACTATGGGAGCGAAGCCGCAGGTAATGGCTAGTGCAATATAGTATTTGATGGACACCGATGTATAGAGCTCTATTTAAAAATGTCTGTCGTATATTTGTTATAATAGAAAAAAATATTTAATTTTTTTAAAGTTTTTAAATTATGACAAGGCGAGAAGTGAGAAATATATAAAAAAATTATAGTAGCACGGTTTGAAGTTAAGCCTTTACGAGGCTGGGTGTTTTTGTAAATAGAAATTTCTTAAATATCTGATACATCACGACGCTCTAGATTGTAAATTTATCGTGAGGAGCGGAACTCCACACCGTATGTTGGCTACCAATGGAGAAACGGACATAGTTTAAACATAGTCTCTTTAAGAAAGAATATCGAACCCGTAACTATCAAGCTTAAAGTCAAACCCTACACCAAGTCAATAATATAAAGACAAAGAAATAATAAAAAAAATATTAAAAACAAATTAAAATAACACGTTATCGGTGAAACGGTTATTTTTTACTCCATCATTTGCTTCCGTCTGAGTGCGACACTATGTGTTGGCCGATACCGGTAAATTCGTAACCGGTATCATAATAATACGATACCGGTTTTAATATCAATGTTAATTACAATCGTTCTATACACAAACCGGTATTAGGTACGAGCGTGTAATATATATATATATATATATATATATATATATATATATATATATATATATATATATATAAATATATGTATATATGTATATATATATATATATATATATATATATATATATATATATATTATATATATATATATATATATATATCTATATATATATATATATGTATATATATATATAAAGTAGGAATCAAACTATAACGCATAATCTAATGTTGAGTAACGTCTATATGTATATAGTAATATTTAATACTTCCTCGAACTTCCGCCGTGTGTACTTAAGCATGCCTTCCCTGATTTAACAATTCTATTTCCTTAGTTTCCGGTCGCTGGCAAGAAGTTAAAATTAAATATATATATATATATATATATATATATATATATATATATATATATATATATATATATATATATATATATATATATATATATATATATATATATATATATATATATATATATATATATATATATATATATATCCTCTTCTGTTACCGAATGACTGATTACATTTAATATATTTAGGAAAAATGAATTTAAGCTGACGGAACAGATATTACGATTCTATAGTTTTTGAAATTTTGGTCTATAAGTTTGTATATAGATTATTAGCTAAAAATATATTTAAAAACAAAAAAAATCCGTTTAATATTGTAAAAAAAATTATTACATAAATCTTCGTAAGCATTGAAGTAATATTCACTATAGTTAAAGATAAATGAATAATCGAATAATGTCATATAAAAAATCTCTCTCAACAAATGGGCGGAAAGTGGAGAAAAGAGAGTACCTTTTTCCTTTTGCATATTTTGCTATATGCAGTATACTATTTCACATGGTAAATAATAATAATAATACAGTATATATAAAGAGAACAAACGATATGTTTTTTAATTATAACATCTGTTTTGCCTTCTGTACTTTATGCAACTGCGGCTTGCTTGTCTATATATTTATTTATTTATTGGTATGTCATAGTAAAATTGGCATCTTAACACATATAAAATTAAAAAAAAACTATGTATCTATGTATTTTAAACACTACCTGTAAACATTTACCTAGATGTTTTTTTTTAAAAATCGATTCCCACTCGTCCGAATTAATTATTGCCATTTTTCTCGCTTCATGTTGGTACAAAGCGCGGCGTTTACTTCCGGAGTGGAATATAGCGTGTAGCTCAAACATACACAAGGCTGTTTAATTTTTTTTAAATTATCCCCTTCGCTTCGCTCGCTTAATCGATGTACTCGGATTTATTCTAATATAATATTCATGTACTTTACTTATATTTTATTTTACTTTTTTTTAACTTTCAAACTATTTTGTCTGTAAAACATTTTATATAAATATATAGTAATAAGGTAATTACCAACTTGGGCGCATTTTCGGTATTGGCAAAAAAGTTTTTCCGCATAAATATGTTAGTAATAATAATAATAATTTAATTCAGCTGTACCCAAGAATAGCCAGAACAAACGGACAGACAGACACAGACAAAAAAAATTATATTATATATTATAGTAACGTGTAAATAACTGCTATATATATGCACTCGATGAAATTCAGTTGGTTTGAAATCACAAACAGACATTTCAATTTTATTTATATTTATATATTTTTTTATTATTTCAATTAATTTTTTTTTATATTTTCTACATCTTCTAGTTGAACTCTCCACTCTATGGCTAATTTAATAATAATACGTATCTCATACAATTTCCCACATTCAAATGGTAATCTAATTAAGTATTATATATTGTATAGCTGAGAACTTACAAATGAATTATAACTGCTTTGTTTAATTTAACCCTGGTCTAGATATTTATTGTCTGACAAATGTATTTATATATATATATATATATATATATATATATATATATATATATATATATATATATATATATATATATATATATATATATATATATATATATATATATATATATATATATATATATATATATATATGTTCCAGAGGGTGTCTGGCCAAATGTCTGTCCGATATTGGTACTGGGCATACGGGTACGCGACCCCGGATCCTCGAGCCACCACTGTCATACTTCTTCCCAATCCATGAAAGTGGTGTCCTTACCCCCCCCCCCTCTCCCCCTTTTTACTAAATTTTTTCCCTCTTATCCTTGGCTTTTCCCACAAAAATGGGTTTTGGAGGTCAGATGGCAATCGCTCCATTAAAATGCCACCACCAGCCACTCATATGGAAAGACCAAAAATGTTGCTGGGTACTGCTAGGGCGTCGCCGCTAAACGACGCGCAGGCACATCGCCCTACACCTGTGTTAAATGGGCAAGGGCTACCGTGTCAAGTACGGACACGGCTAAAGAAGATAGTACCCAGAAGGAAACTCCGCTTTGCAACGTGGAATATTGGCTCTCTAACCGGACGATGCAGGGAACTAACAGATGTACTCATGAGGCGTCGGGTCCAGTGTGCTTTCCTTCAGGAAACGCGCTGGAAGGGCAATAAGTCTCGTAACATCGGACAGGGTTACCAGCTCATATACACTGGGTCTCTTTCCGGTAAAACTGGTGTAGCAGTAGTTTTATCTGAAGAGCTACGGAATGGTCTCCTCGAAGTTGACCGACGCAGTGACCGCCTGATGCGGGTGAAGGTACTGGTTGAGGGGGCTATCGCCAACTTAATCAGTGCATACGCTCCCCAGGCTGGTTGTAACGGGGCCGAAAAGGAGTCATTCTGGGAGCAATATGAAGAGGTTCTACTCGCTATACCATCTACCGAGGTGATCATAGTTGGGGGAGACCTTAACGGTCACGTGGGTAAGGCTGCGGATACGTATGAACGTGTCCACGGTGGTTTTGGTCACGGTCGCCGCAATATAGAGGGCGAAAATATCCTAAGAACCTGTATTGCATCTGATCTGGCCATCGTGAATACGTTCTTCCAAAGAGTCCGCAGCATCTTATTACGTATGCTAGTGGACTCCATTCAACCCAAATAGATTACCTATTGACCAGGCGGTGTCATGTTGGCAAGGTAACTAACTGTAAAGTCATTCCTGGCGAAAGCCTCACGGCCCAACATCGTCTTCTTGTCATGGATTATGTCGTTACCCCGCTAAAGAAATTAGCCGAGACGCGTAAGTCTAAGATCAAGTGGTGGTTGCTGAATGGACCGATGCAGACCGACTTTCTGGCAGAGGTTAACAGTCAAAATTTATCAACTAACACCGAAACTGCTCAGGATGCTTGGGATCGAGCTCAGTCAGCAATCATTACGGCTGGTAAGCATGTTCTTGGCGTTTCTAAGGGAGGACGTATTATGGACAGGGAGACATGGTGGTGGAATGACAAGGTACAAGAGGTGATTCATGATAAGAAGACTGCATTTAAGGAGTGGCAGCGTTCCAACTCTCCTGAAGACAGGCTGGAGTACATAGCAGCAAAACGTGCCAGCAAAAGAGCTGTGGCCAGAGCCCGCAGTGAAAGTTTATTACCTCTATATGATAAACTTGAAACTGTGGAGGGGCAGAAGCTCATCTACAAATTGGCACGTGCTCGGGATAAAGCGACGCAAGATATCACAAAATGTCTTTGCGTCAGAGATTCCCAGGGCAAGCTGCTCTATAGTCATGCTTCTGTGAAGGAGAGGTGGAGAAGTTACTTCTTGGAGCTGCTGAATACTCAGCACCCGGGTAGTATTCCGTCTGAACCACCTCCTAACCTGGGACTTATTGCTCCAATAACCCTTGATGAAACTCGAAATTGTCTTCGACGCATGAAGAACGGCAAGGCGGTGGGACCTGATGATATCCCGATCGAAGCGTGGAAATCATTGGGCTCTCGTGGTGTGCTCATGCTTACTGATCTTTTTAACCGCATTTTGAACACTGGGACGATGCCACATCAATGGCGGCACAGTTTTATTACCCCTATTTACAAAGGAAGGGGCAGTGTTCAAGATTGCGGTAGTTATAGGGGCATTAAGATTATGAGTCACACCATGAAGCTTTTCGAGCGCGTGATCGCCCTCAGGCTCCGCCGAGAATGTACTGTCTCCGAGTGTCAATATGGATTTCAGCCAGGATCAGGCACTACGAACGCCATTTTTGCCCTCAGAATTTTGATGGAGGCACACAGGGAAAAGAGGAGAGCTCTGCATGTGGCATTCTTAGACCTGCAGAAGGCCTTTGACTGTGTGCCACGTCAGTGTATCTGGTGGGCACTGCGATCCAAAGGGATCCCTGAATCCTATGTTGCTATTATCAGAGACATGTACAACGACTCTGTTTCTACAGTTAGGACCGCTGTTGGCGATACCAAACCCTTCCCAATTACAGTAGGGGTTCACCAAGGCTCAGTTCTTAGTCCACTTTTGTTTAATGTAGTGCTAGATGGTCTTAGAACGGTGGTCTTAAACTGAATGTGTCAAAGACCGAGTACATGGCTTGCGGGAACCCAGACTCGAGCACCATCCACATCGGGCCTGAGCCAGCCGTTAAGTCGGAGAAGTTCAGGTACCTTGGATCCATTATGCACGAGTCCGGAGGCATCGACTACGATGTCCACGCCCGGGTTAGCGCTGCTTGGGCCAAATGGCGGGAGGTCACTGGTGTGGTCTGCGATCGCAGAATACCGCCCAAACTCAAGGGGCTGATATACAAGAGCATGATCCGACCAGTTCTTCTATACGGCAGCGAATGTTGGCCAGCATTATCTCGGCACACTCAGGAGCTTCACCTAACGGAGATGAAGATGCTGAGGTGGATGTGTGGCGTTACTCGGGCTGACCGCATACGCAACACATTCATTCGAGGTAGTCTTGGGGTCCGTGACGTAGCGGATAAGCTCCAAGAGCGTCGTCTGAGATGGTATGGCCACGTTTTGCGCCGGCCTAAGAACTACGTCGGAAGAAAATGCCTTGATATGTCTGTCCCTGGAGTAAGACCCCCCGGACGCCCAAGGAAGCGATGGCTGGACGTCGTGACGCACGACATGAGAGCCAATGGACTAACCACTGAGGATGCTCAAGACCGTGCAAAGTGGAGTAGACTAAGTAGGAAAGCAGACCCTGGCAATAGGCCGGGATAATGCTAAGTGGAAGAAGATATATATATATATATATATATATATATATATATATATATATATATATATATATATATATATATATATATATATATATATATATATATATATATATATATATATATATATATATATATATATATATATTGTGTTATTATAATATATATGTTATATTGCTTCCGCAATGGTTATGGGTTCCCACTCCCACTCCCAATCCCCAGGCCCACTTGAGGGTTGGCACGGACAGACAGACTTACAGAGTGACATATTACTACATTTTCCCTGTTCTTAAAATGTAAGAGGAATTTAGTTAAATTCATTAAAATTTCGTAATATATACGCTCAGTTGATTCTATACTAATTATATAAGGTACAGTTAAATTTTAACCAAAATATATTATCTAAGTTAAAGAAAAAAATTTAAAAAGTGTTACATAACTACATGGTATACAAATATGACCACAATATTTTATATGGCTTTAGAGACTTTCTAACTCGTTAGCATACTTGTCAAGAAAACCTGAAGTACCAATAAATATGTAAGTGGGAAATTTTTACGTGAAAGTTGACCATATTAGGGTTTTTGTTATAACTTTTAGTTGTATCCCTAGCGAGGTCTCTGCACCTCTTTTGCCTCGTCCGTTGTCGTCGACCTCTTCGTACATGCCCTCTGGAGGGTCACGTGACCTCCTTCCAGTATCATTGCCACTTTGTACGAAGGTTGACCTCTCTTATTACTGACAATTGTATCAAAATTATCACAATTAATTTATAAAAAAACAAACAGAAGCATTCAATGGTGATTTCTTGAATAATCTTAATAAATTATATTAAAACGAATGCAATGGGTTGTTCACTTCCATATCATTTTTCATATTTTGCGGTATATGTAGATAAGACTTAGTATATACATTAAAGACTAAGTGTCATGCCCCGATGCTTCCCGAAATACCAGTTAACAAAGTGACCCTAGTGTCAAGACACTCACCTCTCCACTTTCCATCTAAATTGGAAATCTAGCGTGTTGAGTGGCGGAACTAAACGCCGCACTATGTCTTATAACAGAGGATACATTGTAATAACTCATGCTACGACTGAAGCCCCGGTTCGAATGTATAGAAATATATTAATATGTTAAGAAAAAATTTTGGTCCCCTTTTGTGTATGAAATTTGCCATATTTAAACTTTTTGTATGGTTAAGGAATAATAAAGTCAATATATATTTAAATAATACATTAAAAATACTTTATATTTCATGTCGTTTTTTCTTTTTTTTTTATAAATACAGGTTGCTATGGCAACACGTACTTCATTCGTCTACGGCTCCTCTAGTAGATAGTAATAATTACCTCGCGCGGGAACTAAACCTACTGCTCTCTGCTAAACAACTTGCCATGTACGTTTGTGTGTGAAATTTCATATTTGAACAAGTTGTATCGAAAGCTATAGAAAGCTTCCGACCGGTTTCAACGAAGTTTTCTCAACAATTATTTTGATTGTAGAATTTTAATGTTTTTTTTTAATAAGCTTTAAATTTTTTAATAAAACTAGATAAAATGGATGAATGTTATATATTTACATTATAAGTAATTATATAGTTATTAAGTTAATTTATTGAATAAATAAGTTAATTTCTAAAATGTCGTTGAGGCGGTCGTGGCGTAGTGGTACAATCTGTAAAAGCGGTGTCAGTGGGTTCCATTCCCACTCAAAAAATAACTTTCATCCCACATATAGTAAGATAAGCAAAAAAAGTCTAGTGTTGAAACACTCCGTTTCCCAAATTCTGCCTGAATTTTAGATTTTTAAATTTCAAACATGCTTTGAGTGGCGAAAATCAACGAGGTAGAGTAAAAAATAAAACAAACGTATGAAAAATGATATGTAACATATAATAATAATAAATTATATATATATATATATATATATATATATATATATATATATATATAATATATATATATATATATATATATATATATATATATATATATATATATATATATATATATATATATATAAATATTATATATGTACTATTGTACGTATATATTTAGTTCCGTAACGCGACACCTACTTCCGCGCTGTTGTCGGTAAAAACGAAAGTGAGAGAAAGTTGAACCTTGGTCTTGAAAGCAAAAGGCCGCAACATTTGTGTTGTTTATTTGTAGCTCTTTTTGTTACTAATTAAGATAATGTATTCACGTTCATTTCACGCTGTATCCCGCAAACGAGCAGGTTAGTCAGTGGGACCGAGTGTTAAGACACTCCGTTTACCATATTCACTCCGTTACCGAGATATTACACATTACGAGATATTACATTAGGTGGTAGAGCTTAACGCCGCGCCTTGTCTTCTTAAGAGCGAGAAAAAAGCAGAAGAAATAACAATACTGCTTACCTCAAATGGTAATCGAACTCACAATCGTCGCGTTTCTTTTTCTGTCATTCAAAAGCTGTGACGGTCTCGAAGAATTTTATAAATTTACATATATATATATATATATATATATATATATATATATATATATATATATATATATATATATATATATATATATATATATATATATATATATATATGTGTGTAAATAGAAGATTAGCAAATTAAATATTATAGTAAAAACATAGTAAATTGTTCTCTACTACAATATTAGAAAAACTAAAATGACAATGTTGAGAATAGAAATTACGTATAAAGGGAGAGCCTGAACGGTATAACAATAGCTATATGTACTGTCTTCTTGAATATCTAGCTCTATCTATTGATTGTGAGTTCGAATCCCAATCAGGGTTCAGATTATTACTAAATTTAAATTATTCTCATTTTCTCTGTCTAGATGTACAAGTGTCACTCATAGTGTAATGTAATGTAGAGAACGGAAAGTTTTAATACTAACTCTCTACTTAGCCATATATCCCGCATATGACTAAGTAGACAGCTAAAAAAAAATAACACAATTACATATAATATTGTGCACTATTATTAGTACATATTGTTAAATTACAAACAAAAACGCGTGCGAAATCAATCTATATACACGTATATATATAAAAGTAGATCTGTCAGTGTGTTCGATATTAAATTATTGCCACAATCGTGTATTGTTTTAGAACAATGGAAAAAAGTTTTTATAATTGTAGACTTATTTCTGTAGTTTCACTTACTTTGAAAGCACTCATGGGAGCGTGTAATGGATAGCGTATAGGTTATAGGTGTATAAGTATAGCGGATAGGTTATGATTTAAGCAGACAGTTGTGGCGAGGTGTCCATACAATATGATACCTGTCAGCTTACCTTTTGTAAATAATAAATATCAATTTGTAATTAAGTAACAAACTCTTAATAATTTTATTTCATACGATTCAATCAAAAATTAAAAAAAAAAATTTTTTTAAAAACAATCATATCTCGCCACTGGTAGTTAGTTAGTTACTAGTAGTTGGTACTGGGTTCAATTTTAAAGTATAGTTTATATTTAAATTATTTTCATTTGCCATCTTTGTCTTGTACCCAGAGCAGTAGAAAATTCATTCCCTTGGCTGGAAATCGAACCCACAAGCGTCGCGTTCACAGTCAGACAACATGCTTCAAGCCAATATTTTAAAGAAATTATATAATTTTTTACTTCACTTCTCTATTATAACAGTCGCAATATGACATTGCGTAAGATCGCATGATTGTGATAGTTTTTTTTTTTTATAGTCGTGCGAATGAAATAAGACTGCGGTACACTGAGTTTAGGTTTTTTTTTTAAATGAATATTATAAAATTATTATTTTTTAAAAGATTTTGTGCATCTCTCGAATTTACCTAGAACATGCTTTACAATTATTTTGTCTAACGAGATATTGATTATAAAGTCGGTACATCTCAATATATATATAAATATATATATATATATATATATATATATATATATATATATATATATATATATATATATATATATATATATATATATATATATATATATATATATATATATATATATATATAATTTTATATTTATTATTATACATATATATATATTCACTATAAAAGTAGTGACTGTACATAAATTATCTGAACCACTCTAGTTCTCACAATGTCTCATAAATTGGGTATAAAATGGGTGAGGATCAATCAACTCCCTGTTACCGTACTCCCTAACCTACCGTGTTATATGGAATAAGGTAAAAAGCGTAACATCTCAAGTCTCTCTATGACAAAAAATTAAAATAAAATAACAAGATAATCTCAGTACGTCTCAGAGAAACTAGCAATAAAGTGACTTTCTCTAAGTTAGTTACGTTTATTTACTAATTGCGTATGATACACGATGACGGTCTTCCGTTACGCTTCGAGTTCAGTGTCCGTGACTGTGTGTCTCCACACACAGTGTGGAGTGTGCTTTAGATCATATGTTTATAGATTAAATAACAAAATGTACAATTAAAAATTATTCTCTTACTAGAAACAATAATATTATTGTTATAATGTAAAAAGCGTATCTATAAAATTATGATAGTCGTGGCGCGGAGGCGCCAACGTCTGCGTATAAGCGCGACGGTTTGTGGGTTCGATTCCCATGAGGGGAGAATTATATAATTTCATTTTCTCGTTTCTCTCTTCTTCTTCTTGCTCTGGCAACAAGGCAAAGATAGCGCGAAATTGAGTTCCGCCACTCAACACGAAATGCCTCGAAAGACGGTAAGTGGGGAACGGAGTGTCATAACACTAGGTTTCTTTTGCCTACGGTTTCATTTGTCTACCCTGCTATGTGCGGGATACAGCGTGAAGCTAAAAAAAATATTGATTCAGTTTGATAAGAATGTATGACTTAGTTGTCAGAGCCACTTGGTCGGTTTCCAAGAGGCGCGCGGTCAAATCCCATTATATTCAAAATGCCTTTCAGTGGGGCTCATTATATAGCAAATATAGCAAAGTATTATATAAAGTCGTAGTAACGAATTTATAATTTTAATTATTATTTTTTTTATTTTGTATTACTTAATAATATTCTAGAGAAGTAATAAAAATTACGAATTTTAATAAATTCTGAAAAAACAATGTTAATACGAAGGCAGTGTGAAAGGCATTTTCGTTGTAATATATTTATAATAGCTTTTGACACTTGTCAAAGATCATGGACACAATTATAGTCACATCAGCTTAAATCCAAAGAAATTGCATTTGAAGTCAGGAGTTCCCAAACAGGGGGCGGGCCACCCAGGGGGTAAAGAGGGTAAGAGGGGATAAAGCGGTTACATTTAAAAAAAAAGACAACATGCTTGTTTAAATTAATTTCGATTATATAGATTGAATTACTTTGAAATTTGTTTATTACAAACAAAATGACCACTTTAAACAATTTACAATAGAGATGGAGGTTCAAATTTTTCTTTGTAGAAGGGGAATTTATATAGGAAACTTTTAAGTAAGACAATAAATCATATAATTACTTTATACGTAATTAATATTTTTTTTTTATTATCTAGTGCCTCATCACTCTGCTCTCTTTTAATTCAATTAAATGATCAAGTTCATAGCAAACTTAGATAAGGAGATTTGTTTAAAACGCGTAGAAAGCTCTAAGTATAGTGCAGAAATCACTTTCTCCCACCAGATTGCCAATCGACTTTCGCCACCCAAAAGACTTGAATGGGTGCGGATTGTAGTTGCTAGTCATTTCTTTGATCAATTATTTTTATATAAAGTGTTTTGAAACATTTATATAATATACTATAAATAGACTTATCCTATTATATATATATATATATATATATATATATATATATATATATATATATATATATATATATATATATATATATATATATATATATATATATATATGTATATATATATATATAATATATATATATATATTATATATATATATATATATATATATATATATATATATATATATATATATATATATATATATATAATATATATATATATATATATATATATATATATATATATATATATATTATATATATAATATATATTATATATATATATATATATATATATATATATATATATATATATATATATATATATATATATATATATATATATATATATATATATATATATATAACTTATCAACTTATCAACGAACTGACCAGTTCAGGTATTACATGCAGTAGAGGTAGGAACGGAGCGAGAGGTATAACAGAGAGGGAGGGAGGAAGCTCGAACAGTGAAGGTGAGCGTTAATGTGCAATTTAAAGAAGTCCCTCAAACCCACACTAGGTCCCAGGTACTCTGAGCCTCTCTCTCCCTATGTAAAGACAAAAAAGAATTTTCATCGTAAACAAAGTATCGTATATACATTGGACTAATTCTAATATTTTCCTTGAACGGTTTCCATAGGATGCTGGTTCGATTCCCGCTTGGACGAAATGTTTTGTAGTTTTTTTTTTTTATATTTTGGTTTAATGATTTTCTTTATCATTGTTCACTTGTTTGTAATGTTAAGTAAAGCCTCAGAAGGCCAGTTGTACGAATCATATCTCCACACACCATATATAACGAAGCGGGACCACTTTCTCCGTTTTCCACTGTCAACTTATTAAAGTATAATACATAGGTACGTAGGTATATATATAGCAGGTTTTTATACACTTTCTCAATATTTCGACTCCACGGATGGGCAAGTATGAAAAAAACATGCTATGGATAAATGTAGCTGCCATGGCGCAGTGGCACAGCGTCTGACTGTGAACTCGATGGTTGTAGGTTCTTTTCTCACCAGAATGTCGCAACGCAGCGTTAGATTCTGCAAATCTTATCCAAAGTCACTCAATAGCTCAGATTCAGGCTGAAAGCGGAAAACGGATTGTCTTCATACTAAACTATCTTTACCCTGCTTTACAATATGGTATGTATGTAAAAGCTGCATATTAATAAATTCATAGTATGTTTTCTCTACGCTTAGTGACGCGTCACTACGTTTTTTGATTTTGTATTTTTTTTCAATATATCTCTAAATAAGTGTATAGAAATAAATAAATCTTAACGTCAACGTCAAACGCCTGATTTTAGAAAATTATCCAAACACTAGTGTTATTTTCTGCGAGGAGACGGCTCCTCTCATCAGAACTGTCTTCCGAACCGGTGTTACGGGTTAGCGTAACGGGAATCGAATCCTTTACCACCAGCTCGGAAGGCAAGTTCTGCTTCGAGAGGAACCGGCAACAAACTAAACAGTTGCTCTATTAAACATTTTATATCCCATACGTTTTTACCTCTTATATATAGGAATGTTTAATAAATAGTGTATTCAATTTTACTTTTTGGTATTATAACTCTATATTTTTGTAGAGAACAAACTTAAAAAACATTGCGGAATTTCATTATAGACGAAAAAATTAAAAAAAATATATAACCTTTTTAAAGGCGATATTTTGGCGTCACAAGCTTATTATTATTTCTGGTTTCTAAAACTATATGACTTAACAGGAATGTTCAAATTTAATTAAGTAAGCAAGTGTTCGACCGCTATCTAACAGAATCTGATGAGTCCCTTTTCCCTATAGATTGCTGGCTTTAATATATGATTATTTTTAAGTTGGTACTAGTTTTTCTCTAGAATGGTTGATTTAATATATAGTGAATATCTTTGTACTAACGAATCTAACTTTCCAATCGCTATATAAGGAAGCGAACAGACACGCAAAGTGGTGTGCTGTGCTGTGCGACTAAATCACGATACGGTCTCGTTCAATTAAAAACAATGAAATATAACTTCCTATGTATTTTGTTACTATGTAACATATTTTTCAAGTACAATGTTGGGTGCCGCTACTCTACATCGTATCTAAATGGGTGGTCAAGTGCGAGACGGATTCGCGCACCGAGGGTTCCGTACCAATTTCATCGTTATGGGTCAACAATATGTAGAATTTATAAAATTTTACCATTTTAAATTCAGCTTAAAATCTCTTATAAGATAAATTTCTTTCACTTAGAAGTCTCTAATAAAACTTAGATATCTGACGTTAATTTGACCTTGTACGGCCATGAAAATGGTTTTGACATACGGACGGACAACAAAGTGACTGAGGTACATCTTAAAATACGGAACTCTAGAGCTCATATTTGCTTGGATAAATAAAGACATGTTATGGTAAGTCAATCTTTTTCTAGTTTCCATTAGATACATATTGTTCTAGCTGACAGTACTTGCAGTTTTTTTGCAGACAGTATTTCCAGGTTCATTCACCTTTACAAGGTATGACGCCAATCAGTGAGGAACTTTAAATAATAGGAGAGTATCACAAAGAGAATGAGGGAGAGATATAGATATCTATTAGTTGCCTAAATTGAAATTGAAATTCAAAATATTCTTTATTCAAACCGACTTTAAATAATAGACTGCACACAATGTCTTCAAAGAGGAGAGCGGAGTGTCCTAACACTACGTTCGTATGTTACAATGTGGAAGCTAAAAAAGAGCAAGCAAGCACTTTTTGAATCTAATCACTTTTGAAGTCACACACACAAAAAAAACATAATAAAATATAAAAAAAAATTATTAACAATTATGTACTGCAATAAATGCAAGTACCAGGAGTTCATAGCTGACGAAGAGATTATTACTATAGAGTACAATTGTATGGGACAAGTGGCAGGTACCAGGACTTCATAGCTGACCGAGAGATTGTTACTATAGAGTACAATTGTATGGGACAAGTGGCAGGTACCAGGACTTCATAGCTGACCGAGAGATTGTTACTATAGAGTACTATTGTAGTGTAACCAGTCAGCGGTCAAAGATGAAGTAACAAAAAAAATCTACACAATTTAGCCTAGAGGCCTACAGAACTGAAATATTACGTGTATTACGTAAATAGTTTTATGTAAGTAATAAATTACATAAATTGTTCTAAAAATTTTAGTATATATTAGTTCGATTATTAGTTACATTATAATCTATATATTAATATTGAAGCAAAAGCTTTGTACCCCTTTATACGGACGGAGGAGTATTCAATTTGACACACTTATAGTTTATGTGTATGTGTGTGTGTAGGAGAAGCTTATAAAGTACATTAAATCAATAAATAAAACATTACACACACTACCATATGCTTAACAATATAAAGCGACTTTTGTATAAAGTGACATGGCACGTTGCTATGGCAACGCGTATGTCACGCGTCAACGGGTCCTCTAGTAATAATAAAAATTTGATGAAATGTTAAATGAATACACACATTTTAGATTTTTCATCGATTTTTGCTCCGGACAATAATGTTGGCAAAGTAATATGTCGATTGAGGCAGTCGTGGGTTCGATTCGCACGAGGGGGAATTATACACATTTGTGACTCTATAGTAATAATCTCTTGGTTAGCTACGAAGTTCTAGTACCTGCTACTTGTCTTTAGGAACGTGTTTAACTGTAAACGCGACTGTTGGGGGTTCGATTCCCATGAGGGGAGTATGATTTATTTTCCCATTCCTTTGCTCTAGTAATACAACACGCAATGTCTCGAAATTTGAAATAACGTAACTAGCGTATCAATTTAGATTGCTAAAAAATCTCCCAATCAGAATATCAGTACTATTAAGTTAAATATCAATTAAGCATTTGTATAAGAAATATTGTAAAGTAAATAAATTGATTTAATTCAACATCATCTAAGAAAACAATAAAATTCGATCAAATTTGAGAAAAATAAATAAAAATGTACCAAATCGTAACAACAAGAGAACAAGTTTCAAAATCCCTTCTACACAATAGCTACTAAGTAAATGCTTTAAAGAAAAACAGTATAAAAACACTTTGACCCAAATTATTTCGCAAGATTTGGGGCCAGCGGTGATCTGTGAAAATTACCTTTTTAGCTTAAAATTTTGACTTTTTGCGGGGAAATCCCTACTATTTAGTGACGCGACAGTTAACAATAATTAGCTTCACGCTGTATCCCGCATATACCGTGGTAGACGCATAATGTTGAGACTCCGTTCTCTGCTTTCCCGTCAATTTTGTGGCGTTATGAACAAATGAGGTTTTTTTCTTTTTTTTAATAAAGTTTTAAGAACTAATAATAACAGGCCTACATCCATTTTCTCGTCTGGTCTTCTGGAAGGGATCTGGAAAATATTGAATTTATATACATAGATTGATAAATATATACAAGTGAAGCTTATAAAGAGTTTTATAAAAAGGGCGCTTATCTCAGGAACTACTGATTTTTTTGTTGTGAATAGTCCACTTTTCGGGGAAGGCTTAAGGCTCGATACACTCCGTTCTCCGTTTTCCAGAATTCGGGATAATGCATCTTAGGTTACGGAATGTACCACTGTTTAGGCATCATTAAAGCATTAGCGTCGGAATAATTATGTTATAAATTAAATAGGAGATTTCCTTCCATGAAAGTAATTTATATATATGTAATATGAATATTACTTCACAGCATCTTTCGCATAAAGACTTTCTATATTGGTAGATTTAAAATTCAGATTTTGTCTAACCAAATCCCATATTAATATAACAAAAAAATATTCTTACATTTTTAAAAACTATTTTTATTATTACTTGACTTGAACAGTTAATTACAATTAATAATTATAATTAAAATCTACATAATATAAATTTAAATTAATTTTACTTTCAAAATTAATTACCTAAAAGTATAACATATATACCAAGAACCGTCAGTAAACTAACCTAGCTAATAAAATCCAGCTGTCATCAAAATTTACATCATAAGTACAAGCAAGCTGCTATGTATATGAACGAATAGCACCCGTCTCTCACTCCAGTACCGCGCGGTCGCGATGGCGGCTACACGCGTCCCAGCAAAACGCGTGAGATTCAAAAACTACTATAATTATAATAAACAAATATTCTAGTCAATTTTAACAAGACTGAATGACTATTGACTAATTAATACTGGACTATTTGACTAAGTGACTAATTAATACTGGACTATTTGACTAAGTGACTAAATAACTGATGACTTGATTTGATGACTTTGATTTTGACTTGTGTGTGACTGTGACTTGACTTTGACTGGATTGATTGATTATTTTAAAGGTATGTTATTTTTTTAGTCTTTATATATTCTTTCATATATTTTAGTCTTTATATCATTCTTAAGATAGTTAATATTTTTTAGCGGAGGAAAGAAATATGTTTATTATAATATAATATTTATAATATATTTTTATTATAATAAGTATTCGTAAATTAAATTATTGTGTTTAAGTGCCGTTGTGGGTTCGATTCCCACTCGGAGAAAATGGGTCATAGTCATTTCACTCGTTCTGGTAACAAGACAAAGCACGTTGCTAAGTTCCGCCACTCAACAGGCAACGTCGAAGCGCGGAAATCGGGGAAAATATACACTAATATGAAATTTTAGTGCAAAATAATCAACTTGTTGCAGTATTACTAGGACGATGTAATTTGAAATTCAGAAACATTTGAATAGTAGGTAGCTAGATTACCTATCGATATTACAGATATATTATAAATTTTGTGTTTATATATATATATATATATATATATATATATATATATATATATATATATATATATATATATATATATATATATATATATATATATATATATATATATATATATATATATATATATATATATATATATATATATATATATATATATTTCAGGAATATATATATATATATATATATATATATATATATATGTGTGTGTGTGATATAAAAAATTATTTCGCATATTGATAAAGGTTTAAAAAATAAATAACTTTTTTTAAAATTTTGAAGATTAGAGATTAGATTGTAATCATAACGCTAATGATTAAAATTAAAATAAATATATGTGCAATAATTTTCTTATATACGTACTCAATTTCTAACTTTATCTGATCGATGAATAAAATTTCTTACAAGTAAAAATACAAAAGCCAAAAGAAAACCATAAATTTGCTGGTTATTTCCATAAATTGCAAATAAATTTAAATTTCCATAAATTCCAAGAATTATTAATTAAGCATTTTCAGTTGCAATTTTGCCATACAAAGTCAATAATAAGTAATAACCTATGTATATAATTAATTTTTCTTCTCCTTCTCATTAATTATGGTGTCCTATTATCATATTCATTATTTTGTAGTTTTTGAAAATGACTTTTTGAGTCATCTCTATGTGGCTCGATTTATAACTTTCGGTCGGTTCTAAATTTATTCTTCAATATTTGTGTAGTTGTGTAAAATCAAAAATGGCTAAACAAATTACATTATATTGGTGTTTATGATACACATGTAACCACTTACCTGATAAAATAGAGGAATATTCTTTATTCCTTTCTTTTTTTTTTTTGTTAAAAAAGGCAAATGCAGTGGAGACACTATGTCTTCAAAGCAAATGCTTATCTAGTTTAACTGATTGAATTCACAATGAAAAGATATACAGGCAGGTATAGTATCTGGATGTCGCAGTGAGAATGAAGAAGAGCGTGCTCAGGTGGCTTAAGCGTATTTAGAGAATGAGTTATGGAAGAATAACAAAAATATAAGAAAAAAATAGTTTGCAAGAATGAGGGGTAATAGAGCCTTCGAGAACCTTTGTTGATACTACAGGAAGGTCATGTAACAGAGACTTTATGAAGAGGTTGATGAGAGTGGAAGTTTTTTTTATTTTTCATATAAAAATTCGTCCTTTTCTCCAAAAGATGTAAATATTTCTAAAAAAAAACATAATAAAATTCAACTAATGTCACAACTCACAATACATGTCCATAGTTTTTTTTTATACCATACCATCACCATAGTGATAAAAAAAACTAAAATGTGTTAGGCATGATATATTATATATTATTAATTATAATCATATATATATATATATATATATATATATATATATATATATATATATATATATTTATATATATATATATATATATATATATATATAATATATATATCTATATATATATATATATATATATATATATATATATATATATATATATATATATATTCAATCTTGATAAGGGTTATATAGTGAGTGGTAATAGAGGTAAGGGGAAATCTCGGTTGATCTTCAAAAACACTGTCGAAGATAACGGAGGAAGGTCATGTAAAAAGCATGAGGACCTTTTGAAGAGCATGTATCAACAGGTTAATGACAGTGGACGAGGCGAATGAGGTATGCAGGGAACGCAGCGTTTGGCGCTTCGTTCTCTCTGACTGCCCCGCTAGGGATAAAGCGTGAAGATATGTATGTACGTTTGTATGTACAAGGATTATAAATGTATACCATACAATATTTTATTAAAATCGCTAAAATTAAAAGTCAATAAAATATGTGATTTAGTTACTAAATGAACGCTAATTTACATCTCTGATTGGTCACACAGTATAGGTGCTATATAAAAATTTTAGTTGCGTAACTCTAATAAAATTATAAAGCGAGCGCGAACCAAGCGCGGACACATTTGTTGGATGCCTTAGCGAAAGTAGTTTCGCTTTCACCGCACCCAAGTTGGAGAAATTATCTCGTTTTAACGGAAACGAAAAGCATTTTAAACTGTTAACAAGCGTCTTTAAAGCCTAACTACTTATTTAGCTTCACGCTGTGTCCCGCATGTGGCAGGTTAGGCAGAGCTAGTGTCAAGACACTCCGTTTCCTGGTTTCCCGCTTTCGAGACATTGCGTGTTGAGTGGAGGAACTACCGCCAAATCTAAACAGTTATATTATATGTAATCAATAGATATTACTTTTAGTTATTTTTTACGTAACATTTGTAGCTAACTTTTAATTTTCTTTCTATTTATTTAAGCATTTGTAAGTTGAGTGGCAGACTTGTTTACTAATACGTTCACTTATTTTTTGAATATGTTAACAGTCCAGCCGTGGCACAGTGGCATAGTGGCATAGCGTCTGTAAACGCGTTGGTCATGGGTTCAATTCTCACTCGGGAAAATTATTTATTGACCTTTCCTCGGACTGTTGACAAAGCAAAGCACAGCGTTGAGTTAACTTACCGTATTACATATATGCCAGTATAAATATTCCCTCAAAATTGATTTGAAGCCGCAACCGCTGCTCATTTAATATTCCAATCACGTGACTATTGTGACGATCATAATAATAATTGTATAATTTCATACATTAATTTTCTTATTATCGTGAGTCATGAGTCATATGTGTTCGCTTTCACTTTTTGCACTACTTCACGCATAATAAGTACTTAAATAATTAAAACATATTATTATAATCATATTGTTACATAATATCTACCTTTTTGTATAAAATTATTAGCGTTCGTCATTATTTTAAATAATTTGAACGCTATTGATGCAACTTCTTGATTTATTAAAGAAGAACATCCTATATAATAGCCCAATCCAGTCTAGTGTATTATATGATTAGACATAACTCAAATATATTATTAAAATATATATAATAATTCTAACAAATACAAAAAAGTCCTTAGTAAAGAATTAACCCATAAATATTAATTACAGAAGGCAAAGCTATAGGTGTAAAGTCATCATGTGTACCTATAATATATTAAAACAAAAAAAAATATTTTGAATGTACGACCCTGTGAATCAATATACTCGTTCTTTAGAAATTACTTGAAATGAAAGCTACATTTGTTTATTTAAATACATTGAACAGGTCTTTGACTTAAGAAAGTGTAACCATGTAATAAATAAACATCAGATAAAATAAAATTTACATATATTTAATGAGTCTTACTTAGTGTCAATCTACTGACGTCATCATGATGTCGAGTACCTGGCTATATATTTATATGTGAGCTTATACACACATACATAACTTCAGGATTTGTCCCTAGTATGGGTCCCTAAATACCTCTTTCACCTCGTCGTCTGTCATTAACCTCTTCATACATGCCCATCGGGAGGTGCTCATGCCCTTTAATTTTAGAACATTAACTACTGTGCTTATATAAACGAAAAAAAAAACAATCGATTTCTATCTCCTACACATTTTAGAAACTTGGCCTTTTGTGGCTACACCAATGCCTTGTATACTAAACCGGACGAGAAGACTTTATAACAAGTACGTTATATACATGTCTCCTGGTATCAGAAGGATATAAATTATATTGTTTTGTAAACTTAATCGTATCACTATGTTCGTTTTTCTTCAACAGTGAAAATGGCGAGGGTCCTGAAAGTCGTACAGAGCAGAGTCAGTTCCCCGACGCAAGTGCGCTTCGTCAATCCTCTCTCTTAGAACAATGCCCGCTCAGAGGACCGCCTAAATGTCCGCCAGCTTCTAAACGGTAAGCTTTTAGTACCACTAAAGTAAATACCACTCTGGGTATATTTACCCCGATAATATTAGTTTAAGCCAATTTAAAAATAATATTTCGCTAATAAATTGTGAATGATTTTTAAAGTTTACACTCAAACTATAGTTTGTTTATATCGTATCACACACAATATCTACTCTATTATGATGATTGCCTTCACCAGATATCGAACCCACGACGGCACTTGTAACAACCTAAGCCGTCCACGATGGGGTGGTACCATGACGCCTGTCCAACGCTTCCTCCAACCAGTTTACTCAGATGGCATCCAAGCTCCGAGAAAGTCCATCTTCGGAAACACTCTACCATCGGCCAGAGAAGTCAGTGCTCTAATACATGAAGGTAGAAATTCAGAAAACACTGGTATCACTCATCTGTTGATGCAATGGGGGCAATTTATTGACCATGACATCACATCTTCATCACAATCCAGGGGTTTTAATGGTTCTATACCAAGATGTTGTAAAGAAGGAGGAAGAGATTTTATTCCTAGAGAGTTTATGGTTAGTTTTCTTTAACTATTGCTATATTTTTAACTACTTCCTAAGAGAATTATTTCAATAATAAATTTTTCACTTCGTTTATTTATCTATGCCAGAGAACAGATAAAATCACAACTCTGAATATGGAAGTAAAAGCTTGAAGAATATCTCGTATCGTTTCATATTTATTAAAATCTACTTGTACAATGTACGTAGAGAAATAAAAATGTATATAGGATGTTGTTTTTACCTTAAAAGTTATTAAAGCAAAATTATCTACTATCTATATGAATTTTATTAACCAACCAACATTGCATACACAAGGATAGCATTTTAGAATTGCAAGCAATTATTGTTACAGCATCCAGAATGTATGCCAATTGCTGTGCCACCATCTGATGCTTTCTATGGTCCTCGAGGAGTGAGGTGCTTGGAGTTCATACGCTCGTCTCCAGCTCCTCGTGATGATTGCGCTTTAGGTTGGCGGGAGCAATTCAACCAAGTCTCTGCGTATCTTGATGGATCTCCTTTGTATGCTAGTTCAGCGAGGCAATCTGACAAACTGAGATTATTTAGAAATGGTAAGAAGTGACTCGCTTAATTCTAAATTAGCGTAAGTTATAGTGATGTTAATAAATGTGCTGGTCCTACCTAATTTTCATCCAGGTATGCTTCAATATGGTAGAGTCCAACAACGCCGTCCTCTTCTACCACCAGATCGAGATGAGCTTTGTCGAGGCGGAGCCGTATCTACAGACTGCTTTAAATCTGGAGACGCCAGAGTCAACGAACATCCAGGACTTGTTGCCGCTCACATTATTTGGCTGAGGCAGCATAATAGGTAATATTTTTATTTTTTTACTGCGTCTCTGACTTTTTTTACACCATTGATTAATATATAAATATAATATAATATAAATAAAATTAGGGTAAATAACAAGAACTAGTTAATATACAAGTAGCACAAAAGGCGGTCTTAACGAGAATTAGCGATCTCTTCCCGACCACCTTTGGGAGAGATGTAAATAATATATAAAGTCAGATATAGTACATACTACATAAATATTTTTAAGATTAGGTATACATGACGTATACATATATACATACACACATACATACATATTTATAGATTTTGAGTGTCTTACAAAGTGGAAAGTCATTTCATAAATTTATTGCTTGCACCGCAAATGAGTGTTCATAGATACTCCATATTTAAAAACCTTCTGGCTTACAAATATTGGCAAAATAATAATAATTGCGCCAGGAAACCGTTACAGTGCATATGACAAGCTGCGTGACTTGAAACTACAAACAGATATATAAAAGCAAATGCACCGCTTCTTGCTATTATTAAAAGTGAAATTTAATGAATAAATTATCTTTAAGAATGGCGCAGGAGCTAACTCATTTGAACCCTCACTGGAGCGATGAGAAGATCTACCAAGAGACACGAAAAATCGTTGGTGCGATGATTCAACATATTACATACAGAGAGTTTCTCCCGATTGTTTTAGGTAACACTAAGCTTAACATTTTAGAATATTTCAAATTTGGATAACTTAGTTAATTTATAGTGAAATCTCATGTGTTCAAATCTAACTCACTTAAAATATAGGCATTTTAATATAGTATATCTATGATCGCCACAAAGTATTAAATACAGTAACATGCCATTTTTCCCAGGTTTTTATTTTTGGAGAACAAAAGAAAAAAAAACCTTAACCGCTATTTATATATCTATCTATCTATAACCGCTTAATGTTAACACAGTCTGTTCCCCACTTTTTGAGACATTATTGCGTGTTGAGGGACGGAACTCAATGCCGTGCTTTGTATTGTAATAAGTTTTAGCAGTGTTACCAGAGTGTAGTCAGACTCAACAGTTTAGCCTACAGAACAGGCTCGTCGGCCTCCAGAAAATAAAAATGGTGTTTAAAATATTATGACCAAGAATAGAAATTTCATTGTGATTAAAATAACATTATTTTTCTTATTTCTACAGGTTCAGAGGTTATGCGTCTTTTCGAACTGGACCTCCAACAAAAAGGATACTACCGCGGATACAATCCGAAGACAAACGCCAGCCCCGCCAGTTCATTCGGCTCAGCCGCCTTCCGTTTTGGACATAGCCTAGTTCAACCTTCTATGGTGCGCTTTGACAGATTCCATCGTCCTATCAATAATAGTAAGTTTGAGAGTATTCAAAGAATAGTATTGATAATATTTTATTTCTAATTTTATTTTTAATTCATTATGGAGATATGGTTTTAAAGTAGACAAAGTAGACGAAACGTTTTAAATGTATATTCCCTTTTCTGACTTACAAATGCAACTATTATTTTATGTCAAGCAGGTAGATATGTTATATATATAAATATTTTTACATAGGGAGCAGTATATACGCTTGTTAAATAGCCCTTTTAGATACCATGAATAATATTGTTAACAGCTCACTGAACTATATAGTAATATTAAGTGACAATTATTTTTTTAAATGTACAGTGTTAACTTACATCTCCACAGATGTCTCCCTCCATGACGAACTTACTAATCCTTCTAATATCTGGAGTATGGGCGCCGTCGACCGCCTCCTGCTGGGCATGGTGAACCAACCAATACAGAAACGAGACGAATTCATAACTGAGGAGCTAACAAACCATCTGTTTCAAACTCCTCATGGTCCCTTCGGCATGGATTTGGCAGCTATCAATATACAACGTGGCAGAGACCATGGAGTTCCACCGTACACAGCTTGGAGGGAACCATGCGGGCTGACAACTATAAGTGGGTTCGAAGATCTGATGAGAGTGATGCCAGCAAGAGTTGTAAGAAAGCTGAAAGTTTTATACCGGTAGTTATTAAAGAAAATTCCTATCTAGACTTCAAATATGCTAATAAAGCACTTCTATAAACATTATGTTTATTACAGACATGTGGATGATATTGATTTGTTTACGGGAGGTATGGCAGAGCGCCCCGTAGTAGGAGGACTGGTGGGACCAACGTTCGCTTGCATAATCGCACAGCAATTCTCCAATTTAAGAAAAGGTGACAGATTCTGGTAAGCAGGTCGTTAGTATAATTGATTATAATTTACGAAACAAACATTAAAAACTATAACTTATTTTCTTTTCATAATTAAAGGTACGAAAATGGCGGATTCGAGTCTTCGTTTACACCAGCACAATTGCAGCAAATAAGAAGAATATCTCTAGCTCAAGTACTTTGTAGGACATTAGATTCCATTGACAATGTCCAACCATTCGTCTTTCTTTCATCTGAAAACACAGAAAATGGACGAATTTCTTGTCGTAATGGCTTGCTAAACAATTTCGATCCATCTCCTTGGACTGAAATAAACTCAGACTCAAATAATGATATTAAGAAAAGCGATGAAAATATATCCTTACGATCGACCACAAAACCTAAAAGAAAAACTACTACTGCAAAACCTTTAACTACTAAGAAATCTGTGAAAAATCAATTAGCATCTGATAAGGCATCTAACAACCTAAATAAATCACAAAAATTAAATGTTAAACTAAATTCGACTGACTTGACCGACTCTGACAGTGACTTAAACAATACAACAACTGACCATATAAAAACTCATACAGTAATAACATTAGACGATAAACTTGACTTTAAAAACAAGACAAGACGATTTAGCAACTTTGACACAGCATACAACCCAACTCGACAATACAATGACTATTATGATGAAGTTCAAAGCGCACAATCTGTAGTAATCAACAATTTACCAAATAAAAGACCAAGCAGACCTTACATATCTGTGACAGAGAATATAGACAAATATACATATCTCATAAACTATGTTCCACGACCAACTCAATCTTGGCGAAAGACTACAAGACGAAACTATGACAGAGACGTAGTTAAAGTGACTTACCAAAATTATGACGACACTTACAGACGACCGAACAGACCATATTACAATAGAGATGAAGAAGACTTTGAATCACGTGACAATAAACCTGTAACCCAAAGCTTTCAGTCTTCAGCTCGTTCTAATGAAGAATTATCATTGGGTGAAATGTTATCTACTCAAACGTCTATTATCACTGACCGACCAAAACCTATGACAGACAAATCAACTAAAAATGACAATATTGACGCGACGACTGAAAATATTTACAAATTGTTGACTTTTGGCTACGTAGGTACGTACAGAGGCAATACTACTAACATTGAAAATGAGAAAAATGAAGATAATAAAAAAAATAACACGACTAAAAGTTTGACTATAGTAAACGATAATTCTGATGAACCTACTAACAATAAACTCTCCACATTTCTCGTTTACGATACTGCGACGAAACCTTACACTTTACATAGACCAACAAGACGAAACGACGACGAGACAGAAACTAAAGACAAATATTACTTCATTCATAACGTTTTGCGTAAATATCCTGAGAACGGACCTACAGATCTGAATGATGACAAAAATAATAGAACAAAAACAAAAAATCAGCAAACAAATGACTCTAATGGTATGAATCTAGATTTGGGCATCGAGGAAAGATCTGGAAATCACAAAATATCTTCAGAAACTAAAGTTGTTGATAGAAACAGGGCAAAATTGCGACCATCTTCTGTTAAAACACCATCAGTCAAATTTGAAATAATACCAAGTGAAAACAAGTAAGTAGTCTGTTATATTTGTAATATTCTTTTTCGTGAAGCGCACTTCTAGTTTCATTTTTACAAAAGAAACTGTTACGATTCAATATAACATTTTAATTAAAAAAAATCTCTATTTGTTAATACCATTTACTAACTCATTGGCATTTTTAATATATATCTATGTTTTAAAATATTATATTCGTATTAAGAAGGTTTTTATTGAGCTATTTAAGATCGTTCTAGCAAGTTTCATGGGTGTTGTTATACTTTCAGGCCTTCTAATTGGGCGGTATACGACGAGAAAGAAGATACAGCTCTAGAACTTCCAAAGATGCCCTTTATGAGTGTGGATCCTCACGCCCTTCGAGAAACCCCTAGACCTCTTGGATTTACTTCTAGACGAAAACCAGGGAGGACGTAATTTAATAAAAACAAATGAATAGTTTCAAATAGTTAATGCAAATTTAAATCTCAATCATGTGTAATAATATAAAACTAGTAAAAATAATAAAAAAATGTGTCACATTAACTAAATAACAATTTTTGGTCTTGGATAAATAAAATGTGTTAACAGAATTGGTTCAGCTATTCTGATAACGAGAAATTCATCGTGACTCAACTTGACTGACACGCCAACTTACAATGTCTGACATGACCTCGACCTAAGAGAATGAGTATGATTGACTTTGACTGACATAAATATGACGTGGACCCGTAAATTACTGTATAGTTTATAGTAGAAGTCACTTATGAGCTTGGAAAAGAATATTTTATTTAATTTCTAAATAAGACATTTAATGACTGGATACATTGTGACTGATTATGACTAAAATTTAAGTTCTTTGCTAATAAGATTTTTATAAATAACGTACTCTTAATAAACTGACGAAATGTCATTGACTGACACGGAATTGCATGAGTTGACAAAGCTGCGTGATACTAATGTTTAAAACGCATAATAATTTGTTAAATATCAGCACTTGAGACCACTGACTTTTTAAAAATATGACAATTTACTACTAAGCAATAACTAAATATGACTTTATGACTGATATGACTAAAATTATTGGTATTATTGAATATGACTAATGAAATACTCGCGTAACGACATGACTTGACCAAACTAATATAAATATGAAGTTTTTGTAATTTAGAAATAATGTTACGAATTACTTACTTTTGATAAAACTTTTCCATAAGATTTGCGGAGACACTGCATTAAAAAGTAACTTCTGACATTTTTAAATATATACTTTACTTTAAATTATGGCGAAATAGACTTGAACTGACTTTGAATTATGACTTAGTGTGACTTAATTTATCAAAGACAATTGACAAATGCAAACAACAAATAACAATGACTACCGATTTCGGTTTGACTGACGACAAAATACAGTGTTCCAAGACTGTTCATTTAATACTTAAAATAGACATGATTGACTTTCAACTACTTGACAATTTGACTGACTTGTTTATAACTATTAATGACTAAAAGGTATACAATGACATGACATGAATGTGACTGACTGTGCGATTTTTGAGTTGAAAGTGAGACGTACTTATATAACACAAGTTAATATTAAAATGACGTAAATATATTAGATTTCCAAATTATATTTAATTAAGTAATATGACTACGATATGAAATAGATTCACTATCCATGACAATGACATGACATTTTATTTTATGAAATAACTTGATAAGAGTAGTGACAAATATTTGAGTGACTTGTGACATGACTGACTTACTATTAGTGTATATAAGTATATTAAATCATTGAATGACTGACTTTCATAACGGTAGCCAACCAGAAAGTTACACTTATCGATCTCACGGCAAGTCAGCGCCTCGGCGCGACTGTGCCCTCCAGTGTAAGACCCGCCTAATTTACCATTTTCTGAGCTGCCACCCTGCTCATTTTATTCACTCACTCGCCGCCCCAACTTTCCCTGCCCGGTGACGGTTTAAAGACCATTCGCATTCAACAACAGTATAGTCTGTTAGAACAAAAGAATGACTGACAGTTGACTGACGACGCCTAGACTATTAGATGAGGAAAACATTACTGAAACTAAATAATAAGACAATAAAATATTGTTATATGATAAAGAACTAATATATTAGAAGCTAGAAGAACTATATTTAATGATAAAATTTAATTTAAAAAAATGATATCTTAGTATAATTAAAAATATTGTTTGAAAAATATAAGCAATTAAAACTGACAAAAACTTCTCTTAGGACTTTGGTTAACATTTTTGTAAGAAAATTATTTTTTCTATACTAAAATAAAGAGAAAACCACCGACAAATATCTGTAAGCAAGAAATAACACTTGGAAATACACTTAATGTAATATTTATTTATTTTAAGTTACAATTTTAAACTTATGGCTGTAACAACAAAGCAAATAATTATAATCTTAATAAAGATACTCAAAATTTACATGATATTTAATTTTATTAAATAAGAATAATAATAATTGTTCAAATGAAATGGAATAAAAAAATTGTCCATTATTGAGGGGTGTCGCAAAAATGGCAATGTCCAAAAGATGTCATTAATCATGTCATACAGTACAACTAACATTGGGACTTTACATTCTGTTGACAAAGAATTATGAAATTACCTAAATCTATTATATTGGATGTGTATAGTGTTCTATTTTGTATAATTAACACTCTCAGTTACGGTTACGGAGCTCCATGACATCCTTAATAATGATAGCTTCACACATATTTTGGTAAACAGTATAATTTAAGCATGACCACATAATATTATATAACTTAAATATACAATTAAATTAAATTTTATAAATAACTCATTATATAGAGAAATAAACTCTGTCAAATAGAATATTTAAAAACATGATAAAAACAAATAATTTCTACATTATGTAGAGATTTAAGTACAAACATTTACATATATGACATTGAGATTACCAGATTCATACTTTTTAATCTCTCTCGGGATAGTACTGGGTTAGCATTCCAGCAAATTCTTGGGCTAGCTCCATTGTGCTAGCACATAGGATTCTCCTAGATAGTATATCAAATTCACCTCCTGAAGGATCAATACAAACACCTCCCGCCTCTCTAACAATTATATCTCCTGCAGCTATATCCCAAGCATGAATTCCAAACTCAAAATATACATCAGAACCTCCTAAAGCTACCATAGCCATGTTTAAAGCTGCGGATCCCACTGTTCTTGCTCCTTGTGACTTAGTCATAATTAACTTAAAATTTTCTAATACAACCTTCTGCTTTTCCTCATCTCTATTAGTACCCATTTCAAATGATACTAAGGCATCTTTTACTTCCTTTACTTGTGATACATGGATGTGTCTACCATTTAAAAAGGCTCCTTTACCTTTTTTAGCTGTAAAAAGCTGATTCATAATAGGATTATAAATGATACCGGCAACAGCTTCCTTGTTTATAACAAGGCCAAGGGATATGCAGCTGCTTGGGTAACCATGGATGAAATTTAATGTTCCGTCAACAGGATCTATGATCCAAGTAGGCTCATTAGTTAATATACATTTAGCTCCACCAGCCACTGACTCTTCTCCAATGAACTTATGATCAGGAAACTTGTTAGAAAGTCCATTTATTAAGGTTTCTTCTACCTTTTTATCGATTTCTGTCACTAAGTCTATATCTGAAGACTTGTGTTCGAATACTTTACACCCAGTAGTGAACTCCGTTATAAGGTTTCCAGCATTTTTCACAAGCTCTAACGCCGCTTCAAAAAATTCGTCAATTGCGTCAGACATTTTTATAGTGGTACGTAATTAGCTTACTTAATATATCTTTATTTCTTATAAAAAGATATACTATAATTAAATAAAGAATCAGTTTAAACTGTATAATATAAAATACAAATAGCATGCAAGTTGCAAATTATTATCAAATGTGACATTGACAGCTGTTAATTACAGGGACGTGCCTCGCCTTTTTTAAATAAAATTATAAAATAACACATTATGTTGTTTTTACGCTGATCGAACAGATTAGATTATATTGCATCTTGTTTTTAAATAAGATTTTTATATTGAAATGTAAAATTATAACATTCGATCAATGGAAATTGAGAATGTGGAGAGAGATATTTTAACGAATATTCTTAAAGTATTCTTTAAATACATAATTTTACCGCTACTATCAAGTATAATTGCATATTGTAGCTAGAGAGCACCATGATAACGCAGCGTTGGCAAATGACAGCCGCTTAAAAATTAAAAAAATATATATATCTTAAATCATTGGCTCGTGTCTGCCTCTAAGGCCTGATGATTAGAAGCCTTGTCAAAATGAAAAAAAATAAAAATTCCATCTAGGATTTTTGACGTTATGAATTTTTAAAGATTTTTTAAATAATGTAAAATATATATGAGATGCACGCTTGGCAGACCTGCACCGCCTGTTCGTTGAAAAACCTTGTGAACGGCCGCAGAAAAATAATCTCCCACCATTGTATTGCGTTTGCGTGCGTAGTGCGTTTTCAATTAGCAGCGCATCAGAAATGTCGACAAAAAAAGCGTGCTATATTTGCATTTGCTCGTGTCTGCCTCTATGACTGTTGTTAATATTGCTTATAAAGAAAAGAATATAAACGAGGCCGACACCCAGCCCAAGGCCACTGACATTCCGAAAGTAGACAATTTGAATTTTTTTTAATCGACGCCTGTGTTAACTATTCAATTAACATGTCTATGTTTACAAAATATTACCCAAATAATAATAATAAGTAAATAATGTACACACACATACACACAAACACGTTTTTAAGGCTAATACACAATAGTACAGGTGCACATATATTTGTATTATATATGCAGATTTATACTGACGTTTGGAAAAACGATTAGTTTGGAGCGCCAGTTACCACGGGATGGCTGAAGCAGTGCAAAAGTATTTTGCTTGAGTGCTATAGTCATTTTACTGCACTCAAGAGCAAATTCAAGAAAGAATTTTCCGTCCACACATCTTCGCCTTCATCATCTGCATCAGTCAGCACTGAATTTGACTTTGGCTTCGTAGGAACAATCTATGACGTACGAAAAGTAGTAAAATGTAATAAGAATAGTAATACTTTTTAAATATCTAATTTCGGAATCGGAATTCACGTCATGTTCGCAGGTCAATAAAAGTTTTAAAACAAAAAAAAAATTCTACGAATAATACCTTTAATTAGCCTCACATTCGCGGACTTCAACGAGCTGTAATGATTAATGTCAGTAAGTAAAAAGTCTGCCAAACGTTTTTTTTATATTCAGGGGGTAAATTAATAAAACTTATAAATTACAATCTGCATACATCATTATTTGCGAAGTAGGGGACATGCGATGAAGAACTTTTTTTTTTTTTTTTTTTTTTTTTTTGAATGGCTAAATGCTGTTGACCGCACATGGTCTTTACAGCGACACCAGGCGGGGGGGACGAGCGTGACTCGTCCCCGGAGAACAAAATGAGCATTGTGACTGCTCAGAAAATGTACATGGGACGGGTGAAGAACTTTGGACGGACAGACAACCCAGTTCTTCGCAATCTTCGCAAATATCTAATATTCAGTCATATTACGCACGGCTATTACGGAAACGTGGTCCATGATTGGCGTTCAGGTCTCTCGTCAGTTGGTCTTGTAAACATATACACTGATATTGGCAATACCATACGAGCAATGATTGGCTTGATCAGTTAACAGTTTGCTTACAAGACACTATGACGTCACGACGGTAGTTTTATTATTTAAGAAATTAAAATACAAAATATAGATTAAAGTTAAGATGTGATCGTATTTATTTAGTACAGATGCGGTGCGTTATATTCGCTGGGAGCGAAGTAGGAGATGGGAAAACATGAATCGACCGCAGCGCGCACGGCGGCTAAAACGGAATCTCTATCGGACGATATGTCACTTTTTAAAATACACAAAAACTCTGCATTATTAATGTCATCACAGTTATAAAAGATCGTCTGCAATATGTAGGAAATTATTTATTTATTTACCGTAAAGTCAGCCATAATAAAAACTCATATATTTACTGATTGTGACATTTTAGACTGAAAATAAAAAAAAGATCTACAGTATTAACGACACCTTGGGTTTACATAATCGAATAAAATCTCAGTAAATTACGCTATTTCAATAAAATTCTTGTTTGTTCACTTACTATTGGTACTAAATGCCAACCATTTGACATTTCAATGTTCGATATAATTGTAACCGCTAGTTGGCGCTACAGTCGCGCACCTAGCGAATATATTTCAATAGAAATATTACTGTTTCAAATATTTTTCGAGTTACAACATTGTAGTTCCATTTACAATTTACTAATACTAATACTAATTTAATTTACTCTAAACGTACTCTCTTCTCTTTGCTACTGGTAAAAGCTTTTGTGGAGCCCAGTAGACCCTAAGCTAAGACGACCAGATGATGTATACAACCACAGTATAATTTTGTTAGTTAATTATTAATATAATAATTAGAGGAATAGAGGCAACAAAATAAAACGCATAATATTAAAAATCATGAAAAATTGTTTAATTGGCATACCAACCGACAACTCGTTACAACCTATGGCCAATTTTACAATCATCAATATTGTTAATAATTAAATATAATATTTATGTAAAATATGTATCAATGGTATACTTACATTTAATTTTATATTATTATTCATAAAAAAAGAGGTCATTACAATAACAAGACTCGGGTAAAAAAAATGATAGTAAAAAATGTATAGAAGCCACACTCCACGTTAGACGCTCGAAACCCAAGGCCACAATTTATTACTAGTTCTTAGTTAATACCTCTAGTATAGTATAGTATAGTATAGAATAGAATAGAAAAGCGGCTAGCGCGTACATTACTACAGCCGTCGTGTCTCAGACTGACATAAAAACGTCGGAACAAGGTGGTTACAGTCTAGTGAATAAAATATTGACCAAAAAATATAAAAAAAAAACGCTTCTAAATCCAGTAAGTACATCGCCGAGCCAAGACCAGTGTGATACATAGCGAAGCCTGAACTAACATTACTTAAACTAGGATTAAATCTTTATGGCAACTAAGCGTTCAGTGGCACCTCACTGATATTTACACCTGATGTACGCTAACGGGGTCAAGACGGTGTCCGGGGGTCGGGGGCAAGGGGTCGCGGCCCCTCGACCCCTAAACTGAAAGTATAAAAAAACCGCAGCAGTCTTCACATAGTGCAGCGACAAATGCTTTGGAATAATATTTATGTAATAACAATGATTTACCAAAAAAAGAAAATAATACTCTGTCAGCTATCACCAATAAAATTTTTCAAACATTTCATTAAAAAAAAAAAGCATCAATTTTCAGGAATGTCTCGATATTAAACAATTAATACTGGTGGCAGTAACCAATCGGAAACGGAAAGAAAGCAAACTTTGTACCGTGATGTAACTTGCAAACCATAGATTATTTATATATAGATAAAATATATTGACAAATTATAAGTTACAGACTAAAAATATATGTTTTAGATGAAATATTAAAAAAAAAACGACATTTTACATCACAATAAATGCAATCAAAAGTGAGCACCAATGGTATGAGCGCAGTCAGTTCTGAATATTAACTTTTATTTCGGTGCAAAAATCCATATAATATTATTAAGAATGACATAATTTGCCTCATCACGTATATACAATCGTGTTTGCCGTAGACATTAACTTGAATCGCAACAGTTAAACGTACAATAGAAGAATTTACGCAACGGCGAAAGTAAATACAGAACGAGGCTTCCGGTTTCGCTTACACTTAGGTTAAAACAATACAAAGATGCAGACGGATGGACAAAAGCAATTATAATATTTTATATACTTATTAAATGTCCGCATCAAAATTATTGATATAATAAGGCTGTAGATACACGATTTAGTCGATATTTGGTTCAACATTGCATTACTTGTACTTTTCTTTACGATTTTGTTTCAAAGCATCAGAATATGAGAATAATATTATAACAAAATTTTAATTATTTTTAAATTATCCGTAATATCAAATTAAATCGTTTACCTAAAGCATTAAATACGCAGCATATTAGAGGGCTACTAGAAGTGAGCGGTTACGACTATAGTATCGATTAATATTCTAAACAAGAAATTAAAAAAAAGAAACAGCAAAAATTGGCACTCGATTATTTTTGAAAGTATATTACACAACAAATCTAAAATATAATTATAGTGACATAAATAAAAAAGAGACCACAGATTATAAAATGAACTCAACAATACATCGCACTATAATCGTAATCACAATGACGTCACGTCATCTGTCAAACACGACAGTAATTCGATTATCAACCATCACTTGACTGTCATATGACAAACACTTGACATCACATGTCATTTGACAGTACAACGTCACGTCACGTCACGTCATGTAACCGGCTGCGTGTCTAGTGACGTCACTCCAGCGAGTTGGCGGCGTCGGTGCCGTCGTCGAAAGATTCGTCTCCGGATGCGGCGCCGCCGGGGGCCAGCGAGGACCGCTTGCTACGAGACGTGGCGCCGGAGAGACCTATCGGGCCGCCTTGCCGCCTGGAATGTGGACAAATTGTTCACTGATGATTCAAAATATTATTTTTTTAATTATGCATAATGATGAAATAATGCGCGTTAATGTCTTTTTGGTTTATTTTGATTTTCATAAAAATTATTGATCCATGCCAATTGGTAACATGCGTCGGTTTAAGATGTAGATAGATATTAAATTTTAATTAATTGAAATTTAAATAAGTCTCAATGTTTTTGTTTTTATATGATGAAGATAGATTAAATGAGACCCCAGGACACGCACAAAAGCCTTTTAGTTATTTAAATCATATTATTATGTAGTATTATTTTAACTGTTTTTTGTAAGCCTCAAAACGAACACAAAATTATACTAGAATAAAAATATTGACGTATTTACGTAGAAAACGTTCATTAACGTATGTATAATGACGCCAAAAGCTATTAGAACTGTTCTTATATACAAATATTTGTGCGAGAAAGAGATAGATAGAACGTGTCATTACTTTTTTATTTTTAATTTCGATCATGTCGCGACACTGAAAATTAAATTTAAGCATAATTTTTATTTCTATAATAACATTAATATGATAAACTTTTCTAAAGAAACACACATTTTTCTCCATACAAAACAATCACACGAAGCTCGGTATCATATCACTAAAGCATGATGACATTCGACAATTCGACGCAACCCCAATGCGAACCCTTTACCTCTGTCTGGACACTGGTTGTTAGTCACTATCATCGGATACGGTGGGCCTGGACAACCACAACGTAGTATGAGAAGAGAATGGTAAAAGTTATAGATAGATAATAAAAATATATTTTATTATCAAGGAACACATTTAAAACAGATTATGCTATATAAATTAAATAAATTTCCAAGTATATTTATATTTCTTAAAAGATTTAGGTTATCTCACGACTTGAGGCACTGTGCTTTTAGATTATAAAGTTACCTGAATTTTAATAAGTAACAATTCCTTTTTATACATATATTTAAAAAAAAAGCCTATACAACGAGATTTACACCTAGTTTATATATATCACGGGACTAGTGAAAGTAAAAGTAAAAGAAAGCAATATTTTTTATCTATTTTTGTTTTATCACTATTGTAGGATCGTCATCAAATTGATTCCACTTTGATATATAAAATCTCTTAAGTTAATTTCATACTTATATAAAATCCAAATTAAATATATACAACTAAATTCAATATAATTCAATATCATGTCAAAGTTTAAAGAACAGCATAGAACAGCTTAACTAACTAACCTGAGCTTATTACGCAAGTTAGAACATTCCCGGGCAAGGGTCTCGTGGGTTTCCAGCAAATCCTCCAGCTCCCGTTGGGCTTTACGCTTGCCCACCTTCTCACGTTGAACTTCCTCTTCGGCCTCGTCCACAGCACGCTTCAGAGCTTTCACACGAGCATTCATCTGGGGATTTAATTCAACATTATTACATTATCTATACTAATGTTATAAAGCTGGAGTTTGTTTGGTTGATAACACTTATCTCAGTAACTAATAGTCGTTTAATTTGAAGGTCGTTTAGGTGTGTCAGTAGAGCACAGTTTATTTCGGCAATGTCACGTGATGAAGGAACTATAGAGATTGGTAAATAAAATTCAGACAAGTCAGTATAATATAAATGAGTGAGTTGTGATAGTAATGCGTTAAAATTTTCCAAATTGTTATTTGTGAAATTTTAATTGCGGTTTCCATGTGAGGAGTGTTAGGGAGCCCTAAGAGAGGACTTTTCGAAATGCCCGCATTCTATATCGTATAGGGAAAAATTACTTTAGTGGGCTTAGAAATAATATCTTTAGAGAAGCCTATAGAAATAAATTATTTTAATTTTCTCGCTTTGGCATGTAAAGCGCGGCGTTGAGTTCCGCCACTCAACCAGGGAATATTTCGAAAATACAGCGGAAAGTCGACACCGAAGTCTCATAACACCAGTTTTTCTATGCTGCAGACGCCTGCAATATAAGGGTCATAGTGTGAAACCAAAAATATCTATTTTATATACCTTTTCAATCTGCTCCTTATATTGGTCGGCGTGACGACGTTCTTCATCCAGCTGGAGGGCCAGTTCCTTCATCTTCTTGTCTAATTTCCTCGACGCCTTTTGCTGGGCGAGACGTTCCCGGGACTCGGCTTCTAACTGTTCCTCTAAGTTGGAGACCTTCAGCTCTAGCGAAGTTATGATGCTCTGGAGAGATTAATGTTTATGTTTAAAAATAATGGAGCCAAGCAATGAATTTGTTAATTAAATTTAAAATATCAATTTTGTCAGTGCTTATACAAGGCTGCCAGGTCTGCTAAGAAGAGTTAGCTGTAGTATTTGTATTTATTTTTAACTAAAGACAATCATATCAGTGTGGAAATCTTGTAGGAACGTGACAATAGATATCTTATATATGGACTTTTTTCTCTGAACAAGAAATATAGAATTTATTTCATACCAAATTCGACCCAAAGATTCTAACAATACCTTCCAACTTAACCGTAAATAATTTCATTTCGACTAAAAAAGAAAAGCGAGTTACTCCCACAATCACCACAGCACCAACCCCGCACCCACCTTGGTCTTGGCGCGCCCCGCCGTCTCCAGCTCGGCCAGCTTCGCCTTCAGCTCCTTGTTCTGCCTCTCCAGCACCAGCTTGCCGCTCTCCAGCTTCTGCGTGGCCGACTTCTCCGTGCCCAGCTCCATTGTCAGCTGGTCGATTTGGTTCTGAAACAAAACAGATACATATTATATTTGTATTCTTTTTCTCTGTTTGTACTAGTGTTCCGTTGGCGGTTTCGCCTGTGCGTTGTTTTAATCTTACATAATATGCATGCTAATTTAATATCTATTAGAGAAAGCTATAGAATTTTTTGGTTTGGTAACATTGATACAACACAATATACAAAGTTGAGTATCTAACTATTTCTTTACATATATGTATATATTTTGAATATATGATAAATATCTTACCTGTGACTTTCTCAGTCTATCGTTAAGTATTTCGTTGTTCGACTGTTCCTCATCAAGGTCTTCTTCCAGCGCCGCTATCCTCGCTTCCAAACGCTTCTTCTCATCCACTAGCAAGGTGACCTGATAGAAAAATTATAAATAACTTTAAATGCTTAAATATAAAGGGTGTCACATATTGTTTATAATTTAAAGGGGACCTGATATTGGAAATATATATACACTACAGTAATTTATGGCGTACTCTGGCGCCTGAGGCAGGCCTACGTCCAGCGGTGGACTGCTACAGGCTGATGTGATACGATGAGTAATTTATCAGTAAAGTAAAGTAAATTGCAATTAATTTACTTTTAATATTTCAACTTAGGACAGATAATAACAATTGAGCCCCATCTAGCACAGCTCACTAGCTCACCTTGGCGCCGGTGGCGGTGAGCTCGTCGTCGCGGTCGTCCCGCTCCGCCTCGGCGTGTCTGCGCGCGCGCTCCGCCGCCGCCAGCTCCTCGGCGTGCTGCAAGGCCTCGGCCTCCAGCGCCTTCACGCGGCGCTCCGCCTCGCGGGCCAGCGTCGTCGCCTCCTCGCGGCCGGAGCGCGCCTCCTCGGCCTCGCGCACGGCCTCTTTGAGTTGCGCTGTTAGTTTCTTTGTTTGTTTCACTGCATCTTCTTTGACCTATATATAAAATTTATATTAGTTTTAATTTGTATTTTTAACTATGCTAAATAGCTGCCATCATAATATGACGTCACACGGTCTTGTAAACAAAATGCTCAACTGATCAATGTAATTTTGGTCATAATTGATCAAGGTAATTGTTTACATAACCAATTGACGTCATTGACAAAATAGCGTCCAACGAGACTGTGAAAATTTAAAGTAAGTTATCTTATCAATTGAATACTTTTTTTATTAGATTTATTTTGGACCTAATTATCGAATAAGACACTTGTACAAAATGGACCGTAGCTGTGACCTTATTAGCAAGGTGCAGCGCCTGCTCCGCGTCCTTGAGGTCGGCCTCCAGCTTCTTGCGCGTGGCGGCGGCGGCGGCGCGCTGCTTCCTCTCCTCCTCCAGCTCTCCTTCCAGCTCGCGCAGCTGTTTCACGATGCCGCGACGTTTCTCTTCGCCGGCTTCCTCTTTTGCCTGTAACATTGGCGTAACTTACTAATTAATAAATTAGAATGGGTTAATAAACTTATCATTTTCATTTTGGATATTGCCATAACATATTATTCGGGATACTTGTTGAATTGCGTAATTGAACGCCGCGCTTTTTTGACACAGCAAAGATACGGAAATAACACCTCGAAGTGAGGATCCAATCCACAACTATTATGTTTAGTCAGACGAGGTCACATCGCCACGATGGACTATATGATAAAATGCAACATTCAATATTTGAACCAGCACCAACCTGTAGATCCCTTTCAAACTGCGCTCTCATCGCTTGCATGTTCACTTCCAATCTCAGTTTAGCGTCCTCAGTCAGTTGTAGATCATCTTCAATCTCCTCGTTCTGCGCTTTCAGCTCGGCTAGCTGCGACTCCAGGGCTCGCTTGGCTTTTTCGAGTTCGTGGACATTCTTGTCAGCTGTGCCTTGTGTATTGGCCAGCTCGTCTAGTTCAGATTGCAGAAGACGTTTCGAACGTTCTAGCTCTTCAATCTGTGAAGATATGGAAATACAGATATTAATAATGATAAATAATGTTGACTTGCAACAAGACATTGTCAATTCCACAAGCAAAGTGTCTGAAAGGACCTTCTCGGCGGCGACGTCCAGGTCCCTGGTGAGCGACAGCACCCTGGTCTCCTTGTCGCGCGCGTCCCGCTCCGCCGCGTCGCGCTCCGCCGCGTTCCGCTCTGCCACCGCGCGCTCCTCCGACAGCACCTAAATATATATAGAAACAGATATTATTATGTTTTATCAGCGGCACCTTATTCTGCATAGAAGCTGCTGGACTGCGCGTAGAGAAACGGAGCTCTGTGCTTCATCCAAGCTTCAGCACTTGGAATATATTTTTGACCTTTTTTTTTGTTTTGGTAAATTTTGTGTAAAATAACATCTCTCAGAGCAAATAATAACCTACACATTTCAATTTTCAGGATAATGAACCAAAAAGAAGGACGCTTAAATAAAAAAAAAATCTGAATGTTTTAAGTTAACATTGTTTTTTTTTATTGAGTTTTTTGGTGGTTGGGTTATCTATCTATATATCTAACTAACTTCGCATAGTTAACTCAACTTTGCATAGTTTTGTTGAAATCTTCAGAAATTAAAATAAAAATACTATATTAATAAATAAAAATATCATAAATAAACAAATAGCTTGCCTTATCAAAGTTCTTCTGTTTCTTCTCCAGTTCCTGCACTTTGGAGCGTTGAGCGCTTAATTCTATATTGGTATCTTCCAATTCTTCTTGAATCTTTTTCTTACCTACAAGTTATAGCAAATTTGTTATTAGTTTAATAACAATGACTATTATATACTTACTACTACTATATACTTTAAAAAAGTTCAAATCAAGTTCAATTCCAACTTCAGTAGACAGTGATAAAGAAGATAAAGTTTTAATTTTATGGACTTCAATCCAGATGCAATTATCCAGATCACAAACCCTATATTTATATAGATTTAGACAAGTGAGGTTCAATTCAAAGATAATATTTTAAAAAGTGTAATAACATGTCTTTAATTACAGAGACATATTTAAAAGTATATTATCAAATGACTTCTATTAAAATAATGTTCTAAATAAAAAAACAACTCACTCTTATCCAATTTATCATTAGCTTGCTTAAGTTCATCCAACTGAAGATGCAACGCCTCTATATCTTTGGCCAGCTTCTTCCTTTGCTCTTCCAATATGGCGGCCGCTTCGGATTCTTCTTCTGCCTTCTTCTTGGCATCTGCTACTTGCTGGGTTAGGATGGTCACCTGGATATTATAATAGAAAGTAAGTATAGATAATTTTTTTTGTTAATAACAATATAAAGAAAGTAGCTTTTCCGGACAGTACAATATGCACCCGTACCCGCTTATATTTGTATATAGATAGATAATCATCCAATATACCTGTTTATCCAAATTCTTCTTAGCCTCCTCCTCCTCGTCCAGCTGGTCTCTCGCCTGCTCGAGCTGCTGCTCCACGTTGCGGAGACGAGTTTGAAGGGACAGCTTCTGTTTGGTTTCTTCTTCTAGCAGAGCCTGTTGATAAGAAGTTAGTTAGAGGAAATATATAAATATAAGGAACACTTAGTGTTGAGGTTGTAGTTTGATTTCTTATGGGACAAAATATTTGTTGAATCTTCTGTATTCTTCTATAAAGAGTTTTAGTTGGCTCTTAAAAGGAATTGTAATGCTATTCCTACATTGCCATATATATATAGTGTGATAATAATTACGAATAAACTCTTGACTTACTTTGAAATAATAGAATACACTATTACACTATAACATTCACAATTAAACATTAAAATTGTAACTTTTATATAGAAAAGAGCAACTATTGAGTTTGTCGCCGGCTTTCAGAAGAACTGCCCTCTGAACCGGTGGTGGCGACATATTCACACAAAAGGAAATGCAGAAGTAATTTGAATTTGCTTTTACGAACCTGCAGCTCTTGATGCTGTGATCCAGCAGTGGCAGCTTGTTTGGCAGCGGCTGAAGCTTTTAGCTCAGCTGCTTCTAGCTGCTGTAGAGCTTGCTCCGCTTCGCTTTGTAGACGGACACATTTGTCTGCTAGTTCCGATCTGAAAACCAACGATTAAATCAAATAAGCTCATATTGTATATTATTTTAAATTTTTAATTAAGCTTCAACCCTAAGGCTGAGCGTACCTGGTCCGCTCCACGTCCTGCAGCTTGGCGGCGAGGTCCTGCAGCTGCGCCTCGGCCTGCTTGCGGCGGCGCTCGCCCTCCGCGCGGCCCGCGCTCGCCGCCTTCAGCTCCGTCGCCAGGTCCGCGTTCTCCGCCTCCAGCGCCTGCTTCGCCTTCTCCAGCACTGTTCGAGGCGATGGGAGGGTTATACATTCATGTTATATATTCCAGCATTGTAAGCAGAAAATTGTTCAAAATTAAAAATATCTTTCATATAGAGAAAGACTATATAGGATAGGCGATTATCATGATATCCGTTCAATGTAACCGACTGAATCCGCGGTCAGTCCTACATCGATCGCTTGTTAGGATTGTCATAGTTTTTGTTATCTCTTATCAAACGTGACTGACAGACGACGCACATCCGTAAGTACTACAACATCCAAGCAATGTCCCTTACATTGATCTAGGATGCTGTAGACGAAGAGTAGAGAAGATGTCATCCAAAATACTTCGAAGAACGGGAAGAAATGGGACTCATCTAATTACAGTCCACCCATATATCCTATAAAATTATGGAAAATAACGATAAATTTTCCTCCTTTTTTACAAATTCAGTTGACATAACGTCAACAAATAAAAAAAAATAAGCTTAAAAACTGAGAAAAGGTACATTACCATTACCTATTACCATTTATAATTTAACTAATTATTTTATACACCAATATATACATAAAAGAATCAAATAAACTCCACGAACACGTATTATGAACACTCAAATCCTTGTTTCCCTCCGGCAAGCTGGTACCATTGCACATATGCTGCCAATAATCCCTGGTGGAATTGAACGCGTTACCCTCCTCGTGCAAAATCGGATTCTCCACATCAAAATTATCATCTTTGGACATGCCAAATTTTACATTTTTCTGTCTGCGCTCTTTATTAGCCATTTTTTATTTAAAATAAAACAAAACTACATACAAAATTTCTGGTAAACGACGCACAAAAGATTGTTAAATGACATTTTTCAAAAAATCATCTCGTCAATGAGATGACAGTGATTAGATTCAGTTTTAAATTTAGATTACAAAATTTATTATATGCCAATATACGTCACAATTAAAAAGATTGAATTAACTTAAAAAAAAAAAATAAACTTCATTTAACTTCACCCAGAGACCTTATTAAGCATCAAATAGTAATATCAAATTATTTTAATGGTATTTACATTAGGTTTGATCCAAAAAAAATATCAGTATTTTTATATTAATTCTTAATTTTGCCAATACTGTTGATCACCGACCATCTCAAACAATGATTCCTTAATACTATGTCCAAAAACCTTATTACACTACTCTACAAAGCTTTTCCAATATGTATCGGTAGAGTTATAAGCCCTGGCTTAAAAACTAAAGTTGGACATAAATTAGGACGTCAAATGTCTTCATAATTTTTGTACATTTATCTGCAAACACAAATGAAAAAATGGCTCGAGCCACTCGTTGTTTTATTCTGATTAGCATCAGTTTCTGTTACTATGGACCAGCAGTAATGCGCTAACATATTGTTATCCCTAATCCTCATAAACCTTCAAATTCAGATGAGTGAATGAATGAATGCCATTTTCATCACTCACGCCAGGTTCTCAAGAAAATAATCCAGATGAGAATGTAAAAAAATTTTAACAACATTTTAACTCAGCTTCTTCAGTAATTTCTCAATAATGTCTAAACAATTTCTGCATAATACTCAGATTTATTGCTTCCCAGTAAATTTTTCACTATCGCTTTAAAGGAATACCCAGCGTTTTAATTTATATATGTTTTCTTTAAGTAATCATTAATTAATTTAGTGTTTGATTGTACTTCCATCTCTGTCTAGATAATTCTTTATACCCATAATAATATTACGACATTAAAAAAAAACGTACCCTAATTTTCTCATCTAAAGCCAACCATCTATAAAAAAAGTACTCATTTCTTAAATATTATCTATACTCTACTTGCACTTACCAGCTTTAGTCTTCTTCAGCTGGTCATGCTGTTCGTTGAGGAGTTGGAGTTCCTGGGAGTGCTTGTGTCTCTGGTCTGCGAGGGCTGATTCATGGGACGAGGCCTCTTCTTCAAGGCTGCGCTTGAGAACTGCTACTTCTTGTTCACGTTTAGATCGGAGCTCTTGTTGGGCTGGTGGAACAAATATTTATAATTTAAAAACATATATTATCTGCAAATATGTTATATGCTAAAATTAATGTGACGAAACAAATATCGTGGTATAGACGGACTACAACAATGATCTAGTTATAGTCTATTAATATTAATAATAACTGAGGAAATAATTAAAATAATATTCATCGGCCAATATATATTACTTGCATATTTTTCTGTTTATCTTTTAGTAATATTTAAATGTGCCAAGGGAATTAAACAACTTGCAATTCTTGAAATTTAGTTTAAGATCTGAAAATCTGACTCAGATTTTATAAAGCCAATTGTAATTACTGTAATTACGAAGAGCAGAAACCTTCTGGAGTCTCATTCTGGAGACGCAATTACTTACTAGCGCTGATAAGTTTGTCGACAGACAGATCTTGATCATACCTAGCACTGAACCCTCCACTCACCGGCAGTAGTGTCCAGTGAATCTAACAGTTCGCTCTTCAGCGCCTCCAACTCCTCGTTCAGATCTCTCTTGAGCTTCTCCGCCTTGGTGCGAGCTGCTCTCTCCGCCTCCAGGTCCTCGTGAGCTTCGGCTAAAGCAGCTTCAGCTTCCCTCGCAGCCTTCTGTGCCGAGGCGCGGCCGGCGCTCTCCTCGTCCACTCGGGTCATGGCTGATGCCAGCTCTTCTTCGCGTTTTGCTGTTGAGAAAATGTAAACAAAACGTTATGCTGTGAAAATTCTGCCCAATTTCCAGATAACTACTATTATCCGCAAAATTTGTAAGTAAAGTGGTAGAAACGCTCAACCCACTTTGCCTTAACGAAAAAAAATATTTACAAGTAATATACCTCCGAGTGGGTATCGAATCCGCACCCATCGTATTTACATTCAAACACTATCCTACTGCGACATTAGATGGCCCAAGTAATAGTAAATTTTGCAAAGTATACAATCACAAATGATTTTATTAAAAATATTTATAACAAAAACTTACTTAAAACAATCTGCAACTCTTCAACCTGAGCTTTTCTTTCGGAGAGCTGTTCCTTGACATCCTGCAACTCCGTCTCCAGCTTCCTCTTGGCTCTGTCCGCTTCTTGTCGCATTTGGTGGTCCTGGATACAATAAATTACAATTTATACACAAGCCATTTTCCATGTAAATGCATTACAATAGTAATTTTGTAAGCAGAACAGGCATCTATATAAATAAATAAATGTCGCAACCATTGAACTATAGATTTAACACATAAATTCCACGTCCCACGATTCCTACACGATGGCTTCGGAATATGATACATAAAAAAAATATAAATAAGGAAATTTCTCCGCCACTTAACGCAGTACCTCCAAATTGGAGCGAAGAGTGAAAAAACGGAGTATGTCAACACTACCTTCAATAAGTTTATATTATAATGAAATAGTATAATAAACATTAATGAACAACTCTCTTAGATATAGCCCTAGCTCTAAGTGAAAATTAACGAAAAAAAAAGTATAGTATTATAGTTAATATTAATGATAAGGAAATAAGATTATTTTAAGTTGAAAAGCGTACGAACCAAGAATCTGTAGGGTTCTAATTTATAAATAAATGTACAAAAATGAAACCCACTACAAACGTTACCACATAACAAATACCTTTAGTAACTTCTCTTCCAGTTCCGCGATAGCCGACTCTTGCTTTGCCTTCAATTTACTCAAATGCTTGGCCTTCTCCTCCTCCTCCGCCAGGGCTTGGGACAAGTCGTTGGAGCGCTCTTCTAGAATCTGTTAATATGAAATGAATGAAATGTACATAATTAAAAAAATATATTATATATATTTCACAATAAAACATTTTACTTATTTACAATACTGTATTATTAATATTTACCTTTTTCTCTTTAACAAGTTTCTGGTTAGTGTCTTCACTTAGAGCCAGATCCTCTTCCAGCTTCTTAAGCTTGGAATCGCATTGGACACGCTCAAGCTGCAACTTCTGTCTAGCCGCTTCTTCTTCTTCCAATTGCTCCTCCAAGTCCTGGAAGATGAAGATATTATTAGCTATTATATAGCACTCAAAGATAAAACATATTTCTATTGCCACTAATAAATAACATAGCCAAGAGATTTTATAGAAATTTCGTACCGTTGATACAGATTATGTAAAATTATTTTTTGTATATTTAACAAACATACAATATGTAGAATTTTAATGTACTATTTATTAATATATATTAATAAAATGTAGAGTTAATTTTTGACTACAATCTCTTAAATAAGTAGAGTGGCACTCAGAGACAACAATTAACGATTAAAGGTTGTAATGAACATAATTTAAGCATTTCATAACAAAACCGAATTAAATCACTATAATTAAAATTTCCATCAAAATTGAAATAAATCTCACTTGAATGTTAAGTTGCAATCTCTTCTTCTCTTGTTGCAAAGCACTGCATCTCTCTTCTTCTTCTTCTATTCTACCTTCGAGATCGTGTAGTAGTTCCTCCAGTTCCTGCTTCCTCGCTGCAGCTCGAGCTCGACTCTCTTCTGCCTCAGCACACAGTTCCAATTCCGCCTTTCAATAAAACAAAAACCGATTTATTATAGTATGTATATAGAGACCGTCGTGGCAGCAGCACAGCGTCTGGTTAAAAACGCGACGGTTGTAAGTCCAATTACTAAACTAACTAAGGAAATGACCCTCTTTCATTTTCTAGTATTGTTAACGAGACAAAGCGCGGCGTTGAGTTCCGTCACTCAACACGTAATGTATGTCTTCACAATAGGTTCCCTCCCGCTCCCCCGCAATTACCCCGCTCTATGCAAGATACAGCGTGAAGCTAAAAAAAATAAGAACACAGAACGTTTGCCGTTGAAAAGAATATTTTATATAATATTCTTATTATTATTTTATATTATTTTATATAATATTTTATATTATTTATATAATATTCTTTATTCTATTCTAAAAAAAACATATGGGTAACAACATTAAAAAAAAATATAGTACACAAAGGTGGTGAAAGTATTAGTCATATAAAATTTCTACATATATTTGAAAACTGATCTTTAAATATAAATTGTACTCATGACAAGTTTTAATTATAATTTTTTTATTATATTGTGCTATCTGTGCTATTCATTATCATTTAAAAAAAAAGAACAAGATCTCCAAAAAACTAAAAAAGGGATTGGACACCATACCTGCAACTGTTCAGCCAGCTGCGTTTTCTCCGCACTGGCTTGTTGATACTTCGCCTCGTACTCTTGACATCTCTTCATTTGATTGTCCAATCGGTCTCTTATCTGACGGAGCTCATCCTCCTTTTGGGTCAGCTTCTCTTCTTGTTTGGTCACTTCTAGGAGAGGTTTCACCTGTTAGGATTTATTTGGATTATTAAGATTATTTTATGCATTTAATATATATATATATAGCATCATAATTTACGTAAAACAGTATGACTTAAGCATACCTATATATGATGTACAAATATGATGTACAAACAACAAATTATTATTATTATTAGATAAAATTTCAAATCCAATATAATAATGACTAATAGCATTCCTTAGAACAAAGCCAAGTATGCAATATTGTGAGACATGAATGAGCCCTGAATAATATATCATCACGTGCTTTTTGTGCTTTCAAGTTTCAATAACAATCGCTTTAGTATAATACTGGAATGTTTTCAAAACACGAACTGTTTGCGTGACATCAGAGTTTATATTAACACAATATTATTATTATTACATAAGATCATGTATGGAAACATTAGTAATGCTACGAAAGTTATCAAGAATTTAATTATTTTTCTTATTAATCTGTGGAAAAAAGTTTACTTACTTTGATGTACAGCCTCCACCATTGCCAGTTTCTCAATTTCAGATAAGCGGCACAGTTCCTTTGAATGATGCGTATAGCATTCAATTGCTGCAAACGCTTCTGGTAATTCCTCCTCGCCAGGAATCCGCGACAGAAGGCTTGGAAGTTCACGATCAAATCTGTTATCTTGTAGTCTCTTTCCTCTTCCAAATGCGCCAGAACTCCAGCCCTGAAGAATATCTTTGATTGTCCAACTCGGTATAAGTTGTTGTCTAGTTCCAAAGCCTCGATCATTTGCTCGCAGGCTTTCTTACCATCCATAAAGCCTTTCGGTATTATGTTCGGTGTGAGAAGTTCGTAACGTTGTCTGAACTCTTGGAAAGGAATCCTGTTGGGGAAGCCCTGGCGACAGATTCTGATTCCTTCGAGCACACCATTGCATCGGAGCTGGTCTAAGACCAATGTCGCCTCGATTTTACCCGCTTTTTTCTCATGATTAGGAATGATACAACGGACGAAGTTAGGGTTAGTGTTCCTCAAGGTCGCCATAAGTTTGGTCAGTTGTTCCTTGTATAGTTGAGAAACTGTCCTGAACATACCCTTCCTTGTTCTCGCACCGAACTGAGTATCAGTAAGGGCTTGTTGCGCCATGCCCACTATTTCTGCGTCCTTCCAAATGTGACAGACAAACGGGTCTTGTGATGATTGAAGACAGGACACAACGTTCTCATTGAGAGGATCCATGTTCTTCATCAGCCATTGTGCAGCTGAATAATCTACTTTGCCTGCATAATGTATAATGGCGAAATCAGCAATTCCACGGAAATCGGTCTTCATAAACTTAGGATGAACGGAGTGGGACTGCACAAGCTTCTCTACGAAGGTCTTGTCCGTGGCTTTGGGGAACCAACATTCTTCGTCTAACAGAGCCATAATACCCATAGGTTTATCGATTAAGTCGATAGTTGGCTGCAAATCTAAGCCAAAGTCAATGAATTTCCATTCAATTCCTTCTCTCTGGTATTCTTCTTGTTCGAGGATGAACATAGTGTGGTTGAAGAGCTGCTGCAGCTTCTCGTTAGTGTAATTGATACAAAGCTGTTCAAAAGAATTTAGATCGAATATTTCGAAACCAGCCATATCCAGGATGCCAATGAAAGAAGCTCCCTGCCGTTTTGTCCTGTCCAAGGATCTGTTAATCCTGTTGACTAACCATCTGAAAAGTCGTTCGTAGCAAGCCTTACCGATGGCCTCCACGGAGAACTCCACTTGTTCTTTAGTTTGTGCTTTTGTTACAAAATCGCGACCGACCTTGATTCTCGGTTTAAGGAAAGCTTTAGTCATTTCTGTCACAGAAAGACCTGGAAACAAAAAAAAATATGTCGTAATGTAAATGTACCTAGTAAACCAAACAAACCAATATAAGATAATCAATAATCTTACCAAGCAAATGAGCGATTTTCTGTGCGACTGTATTATCAGGCAGCGTGGCCTGATCAGAATTCCTCTCTTGTTTAAATTGCATTGAACCAAACAAGAGAACGGCGGACACTATTCTGAATATCGAGTTGAAGTCTTCATTATTCATGCCCATAATGTTCATAGATTTGATTGTAGCTTGAAACTCGGCCGCGTCATCTATTCCTGGCACTGGTAGAGCTGCATTAGTTAGGAATGGATAACTCTTGGGGTCTTCTAGAATGTATTCTCCTTTCTGCTGAGCAGTGGCTCCGGCCAACAGTTGGTAGAAAATGTGGAACGTCCTCTCATCTTTTGCCTGTCTGATTGCTCTTGACTTCTCCAATAAATACGTTTCGATGTTAGCTCCCGCTATGAAGCCTGAGGCGTCAAAGTTGATTCTTATAAATTTACCCTAATAAAAGAGAAAATTGACGTATTATTGCATACTAGACTATTGATAATTTATAACACTTTTTAACTATTTTTAGTACTTACGAATCGGGAAGAATTGTCGTTCTTCACTGTTTTGGCGTTACCGAACGCTTCTAAGATTGGATTCGCTTGAAGAAGCTGCTGTTCAAGTTCACCCTGCAAATATTATTTTATATATTAACGTATCAAAAATATATATCTGTATAATGTTAATGTTTTTTATGTATAAAGTCAATGAATATTATATTATACCGACTGAATGTTCTGAGCAAAGCGAATTACCTCAAAAGTCGGTCCATTAGTCTGTTAGCATAGCAGCGTGTAATGAATTGAATTATGAATTTAATTTCATGAATCACATGTTAAGCTTAGGTTTTAGTATTTTAGGCATTTTAAGACTACTTTGAGCTAATGTGAGCACACAAAACTAGAAGCTATTAAACTCGTTATAAACCAATTAGATCAACTATTTGCTAAAGCTGTTTTAAATCTATTATATAATAATACGGCATATTTATTAGATAACGTATATTAGTTTAATTCCAATCAACTATCTTTTATCTAATATAAATATATTTCAAATAAAACCAAGACACCAATAAAATTATAAAACTTTACATAACTAAAGCCTTCACACATATTATAAATACTTTCAATGAAATAAAAATATATATATATATATATATATATATATATATATATATATATATATATATATATATATATATATATATATATATATATATATATATATATATATATATATATATATATATATATATATATAAATCATATATCGTACATAATTATATACAGTATTTACAATACAATATCAAAAATACCAAAACCAAAAAAAAAACTCATTACAATCCCAATAAAATCTCCACTTACTATGATCAGTTGCGGTGATGGTCCCTGTTGAGTCCCGGGCCGCGGAGAAGATAGAAAAACAAAGAAAATATATTACAAAGTGTGCTTTTAAAAGAAAATTGTGTGAATAACAAGTAAGTTACAGTAAAAAAAACGTTTCATAAAATTATGGGTAGAGCGGGCCCTAATGGTTTTACATAAGTAAATCTTTTTATGATTATAATATATTATAGATTTGTAGGAGATAATAAAAAAAAAATGCCACAGAAAATGATCTTATGATGTAACAAAATACGTTCAAACACTTAATATCTATTGGTGTTGTCAATTAAATATTAAGACCATTCAACCCCACTTCACCCTATAGACAATAAACTCTACATAGAGTTCTTTCAGCGATGATATAAAATGTAAACATCTCGAAACTTGTGCATTTTCTCATTAAATCTAACAAAAGAACAATACTTCTATTAATAGAAGTGATATAAACGTTGTAATAAATCGAAAATCCTAAATAATATATATTTTATACTTATACCGTGAGAGCAATTTACAAAATTCTAACATAAATGTATATACAATTTTACAGATCACAATACGTCTTTCTATAGATTTTTTATATAGTATATATATATTTATATACCAACATACATACAACTCGGCCAATTAAGTACAAGGAATGTTTCAATAAACTATTAAACCTAGATGCCATTCTCGCTCGCTACTAAGTTATAAATGATTTTTGTTTAACTGTGCAGTTTAGGAATTTACAATCTTTATAATAAGAATGTTATAAACTATATTTACTTTATAGACGAATATTTTTTTCATATATGAATGGGATTCGAACCCCCATACATTCTGAAAAGTTGATATTCATGTGTTTAGTGTGTGTGTGTTCGTCTTTCGCTTCTGGAGACTTATTCCAATAGGTACAAGTGTACTAAATAGAAATCAGCCTGCGTTTTTATTTAACCTAGGATGTAATATGAACAACTAATACTTCAGTATACAATACAAGAGAGAGGTAGAGTAATAATGCTAATTTTAGATCAAATCTTAATAAGTCTCGTATAAATAAAGGTTTCATTTTTGGCCATTTGGCTACGGATCCCTAAAAACACATAATTGAATTCCACAACCTACCACATTGTCAAAATAAATAAAAGAAACATTCTCCATTTAACTGATATCAGAAATATAATGTGAATATAGTGAATAAATACACCATTATACCATACAATCTTATTCAAAATTACGTAATAAATTAAACTAAAATGACATGTATCATAAACACATCTATAGGTAGTCGGTACTGCCCGAACAAGGCTATCATCTGTATTCCTTGTAAGCGTACAACATTTACAGTGGAAGCGATATTGAAGTTCTACGAACAGTACACCGCATTCTTTAATTATCTACTAGCAAAATGATAGATATAATGACTAAGTTTCTTCTTCTTCTATGAGCTGTGTTGTTTGTGTACAACCATAAATACAATCAATCGACCGAGAACATATCATAAATATTAAATTTTTTAATTTTCATGTACTATTTTTTCTATCTAAAATTAAATTCACTAAGATGGCTTATGGTGCAAGACGCCTTAGAACAAACATGCCACAGGGCCTGTGGAAGCCGTAAATTTAGGACCAAGTTGATATAACTTTTATTTTAGCCATAATTAGCATTGATTTATATTTTTTATATACGTATTAATCAAATTTAAAAAAAAACACCTATGCGTCAACTAAAAATTCCAGGTAAATACGCAAATGAAATGATGTTGACTAAAATTAATGAGCATTATCTATCTAGCATTACGAACGTTTACACGTTATCAATGCTTACCCGAATCCGATAATCGAACCAGTACAGATTGATACGCTTTAAAAAAAATATAAAAATAATCTAAAATTAAACATAATGCTATAAAAAAATAATAATAATAATATTAATAATATAAATAAAATAATTTTAATATTTATTGTAACTAATTATTTATTTAAATAAATAATTGTACTGTAAAAAAAGAAACAAAAAAACTAAATACAAAAAAAAAGTAATTTATTAACCATTTAATTTATGAAGTCAGTAGTTTTCATTATAAATATGTGCATACATATATATCTACATATATAGCAGGTTCGATTTCCGCTGAGTTAAAACGCTGATCTCTTACAAAAAAGGTGCTAACATACGTAATTGTACTTACGGCACCAGACCCTTTAGGTTTAGAAGCGGCGACGTACGCTAGATACTGGATAACTTTCTTCGTATTCTCCGTTTTACCCGCACCCGACTCTCCCGTACACAGTATTGATTGATCCTCACGATCTGGAAAAAAGTTTAAATAGTCAGAATGCAGGTGCAAATCCTGGATAAACGATATAGTGAATACTAATTTACAAAATCATGACACTGGTCCATTATAGGTAAATATATGAAGTATATATAGGTTATAGGTTGATTACGGTGGATCGATTCTCCTTTGGACGAAGGTATTACATATTTTAATATTTTTTTTCTCTAATTTTACTAGATAAAATGAGACTTCACACTGTTTCCCGCATTCCCAGATAGGCACAGAGAAGAAGTGTTAAGACACTTCGTTCTCCACGTTCACTCCGAATTTGAAACAGCGTGTGCGTGTGTGGGTGATTAAAAAAAAGAATTAAAAAAAATTAATTTTAAATTTCAATCAAAACTTAAACTAGGTTGCGCAGTGACACCCACACTAGGACTGTGTTGTGGGTAATCAGCCTCTTTCCTTACGATCTATATTAATGTATCTTAAAAAGTATAGTAGGTGAGTCGCGATTTACATTAATTAATGGAGCTCAAGAGTCAAAGCTAAATTAATTAATTTATTAATAATTCCAACCATTGTGTTTAAATATTAAAATACAATAGTAAAAATAAATCCAAGTATTTTCCATAAAATCGTATAACATGCGACTGCGAGACATGCGTATGGTGACGTCACGGTTCATCTGTATAACAATTTCACACCCGCAGAACTGGAGACCGACCTTGGAATGGAAGCACGTACAAATTGTATGCATAGATTCACCTATTTGTGAAATTCTATTGAATAGTTACATATAAACTAGATATATTTATTATATAATAATATTTTTATAGTATTATTCCATGTAAAGGAAAGATTTTTTTTCACTAGCGAATACCGAGATCGACTGTCCAAGCTCTCGCCGCCAATTAAGCCAAATGTTCTTAACGAGCTATGACGAAATTCTTATACGTTTGTTACAACTTGGGCTAGTTGTATTTATATTGTTGTTTCTATAGTAAGTTATGTAATTAATTAAATGGAAGTTTTAATATTTCATAAATTTCCATACAATATCGTTTGTCTGTCTATCTATCTATTTGTTAAGAAAAAATCTCTGGCGCACGATCCGGTTTCGGAAAAATCAAATAAATAAATAACACAGTTATTTAATAAAACGAAAATTTAATTACAATAATCACGTTAACCATATTAATTAATTAATACACATAAAATAATTTACCAACAAAAGAAATCTTTTTTTCTATTCCTTAGTACTCACCTCCTACTTGCCAAGAAGTGGTACTGGGGAGTTACAATAGCAAAATGGAACGGGATGCTGACAATACTCGCCTGATTAAGTTTAAGATGAATCTGAATAGTTTTCTGAGTACTTGCACAAATCGTCTCGCCTTTCTTCATAGCAAAAGTAAATTAAAAATGTTTTTTACGCATCATGTAGAATCCTGATGGCGTATATTAATTAAGCATAGGCGTTTCAATACAGCTAGTGCATTTCCAATTTCATAACCTTCAACAGAGTCCGGTATATTTGAGGTTCAGATTTTAACGATCTAGTGAAAATTTGACATTTTATGTATTTACATTATACTGGACTTGAGCCAGCGCTAGTAATAACTGGTAAACAATAGCGGAGTTCCAGTAATATCTTTTACGCTACCAAGACATATTTACGAGTTGTTTATTATGAATAATATCTCGTTAGTATATTTTATGATACATCAAATAAAAAAAGATAATAAATCGTCATATAGTATAATTTTTTAATCTAAATTACAATAATAACTAATAAATACTGTCGAATTCTTGAAATAAAATTACTACATTTATTGAGAAAAACTGAAAAGTTTAAAAAAAGCTCGTAGACATAACACTCGCCTATCGCTGCGCCCGCGCCATTAGTAGACAATTAGTCAAATGGACCCATATTTTGTTCACGCTTATCACTCCACTAATGTTGTTTTTGTATTATATGTCGGTAAAAATATATACATAAAGTGCTAGTAAAGTCTAACAAGTGTATATATATTATATATACACAAAAAGGACCATCGCAGTGGGACAGTTTCAGACAAAGCGCGGCGTTGAGTTCCGCCAAACATGAACTGACTGTCTTAACACTTGGTTATATCCGTGAAACTTGTATATATATAGATTTTTTTCAATATATATATATATATATATATATATATATATATATATATATATATATATATAGATTTTTTTCAATATTTTAATTCTAGACTACAGACAAAAAAAATTGTAATTTTAATATAATTACAATTTCTTAATTTGTAATAATATTAACGTGACTATTGGTTGCGGCACAAAATAAATATAACTTATTTAAATTTTAAATCATAAATATTCCTTCAATAGAATGATCAATTATCAGAATTTGTAACCATAATCTATGAAAATCTTATTCACAAAATTTCATTTTTATTTTATTTAAGTATAATAAATAATAATCCTATGTTAATGGATTCTATTAGGAACACATACATATTATAATTCTTTTATCATGTTAAATTACTCATTTTGACTTGTTAATTGCTTTTTTTATCGTAAAAATAATCTATTGACCTTATATTGCAAGTGTTATAGTTAGTGTTATAGTTAGTTATAGTGTTGTGCTTTTGGCTTTACACACACACATTACACCGTTATAATACACATGTATGTATTTTTTATATAGACCATCCCTTTAAAACATTTCATCTATTAGTGAAAGCTGCATTAAAATCAGTTTCAAACTGAAAGCTTTCAGCCTACATCGCTGGACAGAGATCTAGGTCTGTGGTCATTTATACACAACTATAATGTTCGTAGCGGGATCTGAGCCCATCCTTGAACGTCATATCGTAGCTTAATATCGTAACGATACAGGAAATTAAGCTATATAAAAGCTTTTTAATTGTTAATACAACAAACAACTTAGCCATCTGCTATAAAAAATTTTGTAAATTTTGATAACTAGACTCAATGTAAAAGTACTTCGAGAGTTATTATAGCATAAGAAATAAGAACAGCTTTTTTATAGCACAAAACTCACACAGACACATTTACTACTAGAATTAAAAAAAAAAAAAAAAAAAGTACATTATAGCTCCAATAAATTTAAAAAAAAAACGACTATAGAATGTAAATTGACTTCATAACCTGTTGCTTATCACTTGTATAAACATATAATTATAACATTATAATAGCTATAATAGATAAACATGAAATACATTCTCAGTAAAGCGTTAAATTTCGATGATACAATTACAACTAATCGGACACATTAGCTGAAACTAATTTTAATTAATTTATTAATTTGCTTTTATAGTCATTAATTTTGAAGGATATAAGATATTGATGGATGGATGGTCTGCCTGTTACATGCGGCTTCACTCCATTGATATATGGAAATAGTGAGTCGTGAGAATTTCTAAGAATGTACAGTGGTATACGAAAGCGATTGACATACTTTAATATATTCTATAGCCCTCTTCGACTATATATGGACTGTAAATAGACTATCCAATAAAAGAAAAAAATATCTCAATTTAAACTAATAGTTCCTGAGATTAGCACGAAACGTTGAATTCAAAATATGTTGTATTGTACGCAAAAAACTCTTATAAAACTACTTTCAATATTTTCAAAAGGAGCTAAAACTAAAATCTAAAATTATCTATTTATGTATATACAGTATAGTAGAGTTCATCTCTAGCACTTAGTGGAGACGTCCAGTGTTTATCTTTCGTAATAGATAAAGAAAGATATAGGAAGTAATGACCCGCTTGCTTGCTTACCGCTAGACTCACCTGCCGATTCTATTAGACGCACCTAACAAAAGTTTAACTGTTCCCGTTTGTGATTAGAGTTGACTTTACTACTATATTTGATATCCAAGAAAAATTTTCATCATGGACTCTCGAATATTATGGAAGTCCAAATTTTAGTTTTACTTATATATACTAAATAAGTAACTTTAAAACGAACATTTTAATCATCAGTCAACCATAGATGTCAAAAGTTTGACGTTATTTCTAGTAATTTAAAATATATCTTTAAAAGCTAATATACCTTGTAACATAGAGCGGTACGCCGTATCGGTGATAGCAAATACATGGGGCGGCACTTCATGACGTTTGATGCCCTTGTACCTCTCCATTATCTTCTCCGTGTAGATCGGGAGCTTCTTGTACGGGTTCACCACCACGCAGAAGAGCCCCGAATATGTCTGGAAAGCGAGGAAAAATTGTTATTTTTTAAAATTATATTTATAGTGCCTTTGTAGCATGGGATTCCATACCTAATTATAGATTTAAAACTATATTTAACACATTTTTTTTCATATACCTTTCTTTCAGCTTCGCGCTGTACATAGCAGGGTAGAAGGAGAGGACATAGTGATACCATTCTCTGTGTCCATTTCCTACCCTAATTCGAGTGTCAGTGCACCACGATGGCCTTAAGAAGGTACCAACCATGAACTATACCTAAATATTGAGTTTCAAAGACTTTCTACCTTCAACTTAATAACATTTTTTTACTCCCCTAACAATCTTTCGGCTTTATACAATTTATTTTTCTTAGAACGGTAGTGTTTCATTGGAATTCCATTCAACCAATAGATAGGTATGTCATAAACTCATTAAAGTGTTGACGATACCTAAATAGATGTGAATTACATTTATATTAACTGATTACAACGAATATTCATTGGAATATATCGCTTCAATATACTGTAATGTCAAGGGGACAGTATTGGGTTCAAGGCCCACCAAAGTTAGTTTAACTTACGGGAACGTATAGAAGAACGTGTTCTTTCAAAGTTATTAATGTCATGCATTTGAAATACCTAGGCTCAACGCATAATAAACGCATAAAAATATATATACTTTTTAATATTACTCCAGGTAATTCCCCGACTTACCTAACTATTGCATTAGCAATAGAGTAGAAGTTCCGCACTATAATACTCCGGAAAATTCAGATGTGAGTACAGTAACCTAGTAAAGCTATACTAATCTTAATTGGCATGTTGGGATCATTGGGGAGCACTAAGAGAGTATTTCCCGAAATTCCAACGGGAACGGAAACGGGTAAAATAGAATTGCCCGTCCATACAAATCAAATTGCGGGCATCAACAGCTCATTAATAATATACAAAACAGAAGTTTCTAGTTTTATTAATTTAGTTACTTAAGTATTAACATGTTGAAAACGCTATTAAATTATTAATTCAATGTGTAAAAGGATAGGGCTTAAGCGGACCAGTAAGAGATAAAATTTTATGCGCAAATTACATATATATTTATATACACACATGTTATTAAGACGATAATATTACAAATTGGCCATATATTTATGTTTGATACAATAATTAACACTGACATCTATCTGTACATGAGGAAATATTGCGACACTGTTTTGTGCCATAAACAAGTTAATAATATAAATAATAATTAATACAAAATGATATAAAAAAAATATTAAACGATTGAGAAATGTATGAAAAGATTTAAACTAGCTCTTAGACCAATGTTTTCAAAAGGTGCGGGTTCGAGTCCCCTAATGTTTTTAATTCTATAGTGTGAGTATAGAGTAGATAACACTTTAAAAAGTGTAAGCATTGTAGGTAAGTGAAAAAAAATGATATCTTCATAATTTTTTTTTTTCATATAAATGGGATATAGTGCGAAAGAGCTAAAAGGGTTTATCTTTACCACGTTACTTTCGTTAATTTTAGGTCTTTAAGAAAAAAACGTCTCAGCGCGACGCTGGCTTGCCAGTTCTTCTCAAGTCTGACAATAATTTGAAATATTTAATACATTTAAATATGGTCACCCTGGTTTTTCAGAGCGGCAACTACAAAGGATTGATAGTAATATCGGAGGCTGATAACGGGGGCAATTGCTGATCTGAATCAATTTGCGATCTGACCCGCACTAGTCTGGAGAGCGTACTAAAGTTATGTAAACATAATAGATACGTTTATCTTAGTAGAGTTTCGCTTTGTCAATTCTTCATATAGGTGCTTCATATATGCAGGTGGCTCTTCATATAGCCCAGGCAATGCTATTGTTTATAACACTAGCCTAGACAGTAACCAGTCCATCACAGTCCATCAAATTGAACAGTGACTAGCTAAAAACCTTACGCTATATATCTGTATGAACACAAGAATCATATTTTAATATAAAAATAATAATATATATGAAATATATACAACATACCATATATATGACATAATATCATATATGTTCTCCTTAAGATGTGACTACATAAAAATCACAGCACTTGCAAGCATATGGCACAGACGATTGTTTCGCAAAGCGCAACACAAGTCCTTAATATGTCAAGAGATTGATAGTCATAAGTACTGGCGTGGCACAGTTACCACGATACGCCTTCCTAATTTGGCATGGCATGGAGCTAATGGACATGTGGAATATACGCGTTGGGTTCGACGATTGATCAATCTTCGCCATACATAGTCTCTGTTAGTTTTAGGTACGGCCTAACACAATCCTTCTTGGAATAATATTATTTATGTTTAAGTAACTAAATGTAGCCGATTAATATATGATGAGCATTATAGATTAATATTGACAGATCATGTGCTAAATATTAATATTAAGGTCTTTTTACAAGAAGTATGTTACAATTTATCGGTAAATTTATAGCGGCTTTATAGTATACGATGTTTTTAAGTTTCAAATCGATTAGTTATGTCATCTCAGAGATCTGTAGCTCATCTAACAGTATTAATAATAAGAAAAGTAAATTAAAGTTTCACATCTAAGTGTTATGACTCTCCGTTTCTCAATTTCTGTCCAATTTTTGAGACATTGCGTGTTGAGTCTACCAGAAAGAAAAAAAATATATAATTTACATATATTTTTTGCAAAATATAACACATGACTCATCTATTTTTTTTTCTATTCTATTCTATTTAATCCACCCTTAATACAAGTCTCTTAACATTTACCCATGATAGTTCTTTACAACAACATACCATATATGGTCATCAATACTGTTGTGTCAGTCATTACTTCACAAGTTTAAGTTCTATATAGTCATAATGTCCAACAATAAGTATCATTTGTACAGTTTTGACACTATGTGTAATCAGTTGTGGAAGAAAATATAATATATGCTTACAAATGATAACTATAATACGGCGATGTAAGGCACAGTCACGTAGTGATGACTCACCAGAACAGAATTTCACAGTCAAAGCGATGTTCGTTAACATACTTTATGTTTTTGATGGTAAAATTGAATACCTTTATGAGTTATTAAATGTTCAAAAACTTGATTTTTTTATTAGAAAGAAAATATTTCAATTAGTATAAATACGAATGCAGAGCTTATAAGCATAAGCGTTACGAACCTAACCACTGTCCCTTAGAGGTAGCTAGTTCATTTTCAGGAAGTTACGTCATTACAACTTTATAAAATATATATATACTTTTACAAAATAAAATAAATTCATTAAGTAGGCTCAATAAGTCCCAAAACTTGTGTAGGCTTTAAAATATAAAAAAAAATCCTTTTTAGATATACAGAGTAGTACTTATTCAATCCACCATCTGGGACTCGTAACTTCAATACGAGCGGAAACGTAAATTATGCAAGAAGAAGCTATCTCTTCCAGACAACCCTAAGGCATAGGGAATAAATAATTGCAAACGGAAAACGTTTCATGTACTTAATATTATATTGTGTAAGTAAGTACATATATATATAAATATATATATAGGAAAATATTTTATATAGGTAGGTACCTGCAAATGTTTTTTTTTATAAATAGTATTTTTACACTAGGTTCTCTCTGCCTACCCTTTTATTCTACAGTGCTGAATAGAGTGTGAAACTAAAATAAAATATTCATCCATAAGATTATTTAAAATTTCTATTATTTAAAAACTCCACCACATATATTGTATACTGTATATATTGTTAAGATAAATTTCTCTGATATCTTAAACAAGTATTTATGAACAAAATACTAAATTATATTGTTCATATAAGAAAAAAAATCATAACTGTCAGCTGGGTTCCGCACCCATAAAACGTATGACTCACATTATGTAAAGTGAAGCTTTAAGAAATCTGGAAAAACGAGACCGAACCGAGTCGTGATCGTCAAGAGACCTTGGCGGGTAACGGACAAAAAAGAATTACAGAGATCCATGCAATCAATATATTAATTTCATACTTGGATTTAATAACGGTATTACATATGTTTATACAGTATATGTCTCTTATATAAACATATATATAATAATATATGTCAATTGGTTCCTAGATGGCTTGAAAATTGGATTGAAATCGGTAGGTGGCATATCAATCGATGTGTTCTTCTACAATAGATCCGCTACAATATAAGAAATCATGTACACCATGTTTATAATTCGCTTCCTTTCCGGGTGGAACAAGGTCCCTTGCGACCGCTAGTACCTACATATATACATATATCTAATATATTTATATCAGGCGCCATCTTAACTAAGTTGTCTTATTATTTATAAATTTAACTGAGCGGAATAGAAGTTATTACCGCAGCGACACTAACATTACCAAGAATCTGTTTTAAGTAAATAATTACTAAAATATCAGAATCGACAAAATTAATAATTGTATCCTGTTTATATCAATTTACGCTGTTTATAAGGAAAATATATTTAATGAGAACTACATTTGGACAATGGCAGATAAGCATAACAGGTAGTCTATGTTGTGGCGAGTGATGTACTTAGATATTTTATTGCCATTAGTCATATATATATATATATATATATATATATATATATATATATATATATATATATATATATATATATATATATATATATATATATATATATATATATATATATATATATATATATATATATATATAAATGGAAATAGCTTACAGTTGTCATGTATGACACATGACACATTTTAAGTGCCCGAGGTAGCTTTGGTTGCGGGTAGAAAATGTTACATGCATACAAATTATATAACTCAATAAAAAGAATTCTTTTTTTAAGGTTTTACTGGATACCTAGGAACCTAGTGTTAAGACACTCCGCAGAAAAATGTCTTATTTTGCGAATGAGTAGGTTCTAGGATTTGCGCGTTCAGCCAAACAATATATTCAGCTTGTAAATATTAATATAAATATATAAATCTATATTTTCGAGATAAAAATACATAAATTTCCATAAGTTTCTAGAATTGACACTACACTACACTGACATACATACAAACTTGGCAGATCAGAGTTGATAGATATGATCACAATTAAAAACAATTTCCTTCTTAACCTAACCTAGACCTTTGGATGCAATCTTAAACAATTTATACATAAAAGTGTCATCACATATAAATTATATGTATATCACATAACATATAATAGGCAACATATATAAATGAACATTTTTCAAAAAAACTAATTAATAAATAGCAATTTCCCCATATAAACATACAAGTATAAATTAAGTCGTCACCACGTCCCATAACACCACACGGAATGCGTAATTGTTTCCCGCTGAATCAACAAGCGTCGGTAGAAACAAAGGATTCTAATGTTATTTTGATCAATTTTGTCGTATATATGTTTATTTTAAAATATTCATAAAAATATAAATACTTTTTAAGGGGTTAATAAAAAAAATAGCCAGAAGTAATATGTAAAGTGGCGTTATACAAATTGAATTTTAACCAACTACTTATAAAGTAGTATTTATTACAAAGCATATTTTACATGCAATAAATATAAAATCAATATAAGATATATTACAATTATACTATGAGAACACTTTGTACAACATATTTTATTGATATTAATAAGTATATTAGTCACAGTACAGTCGGTTAGCAACATGGCGCATCTATGTAAACATCGCGTCGCCACGGTGCAGGCAAGGACACTTAATGGCTAACTATAACTTGATGAATACGTAATTTCTCAATATATATATATATATATATATATATATATATATATATATATATATATATATATATATATATATATATATATATATATATATTGAGAAATTACGTATTCATACGTATTCAATATATATATATATATATATATATATATATATATATATATATATATATATATATATATATATATATATATATATATATTCTCTAAGATGCACAAAAAAATTATCAGCGTAGTGCAAGGGACTGTGGGTTCGAATCCCACTAGAGGTAATTAATTTAATTTCCCTGCTATGGTAAAGCGGCGTTGACTTTCGCTAATAGCGCACAGTTATGGAGCTCGATAACAGTGGCTTAAAATATTAAGCTACATAGTCAATTGCAATGAGTTATGTATATTATCACGTTTAGTATATCTTTAAAAATACTTAAACATCTTCTATACAATATTTTTGAATAAATTCATTTCACAATCAAAAGTAGTCGGTAATATTCGAGAATCATTTTTTAAAAGCTCTGTCAAAACTATGTCGCGTTTTTCCTACAAACGCCGTCTGGACCAACACGAGTACATGCACAAACAGATAATAATTTAATCTTGATTATGTATAAATAATCACAATAATTAAAATCAAGGGCAAAATGTTTCAAAAACATTAATTAATTCAAAATACGTACATACATACGTAAATACATACATACATACGTACATACATACATACAGACATACGTACATACATATATACATACATACATATATATATAAATGTAGAGTTGCCTTTGCGACCAAGGTGATGATGATTATTTATAATTTGAGAGATCCTGATTGCGATGTTACTTGTAAAACATCCTTTTACGCAATTCTACATACAAATTAACAATATCTTAAAATAAATTAATAAATAAATAAATATCTTTGCGCTTTATACTACATCTGTAAGGGAACCTAGTGGTGTTACCACACCGTTCACCACATTCCGTCCAATTTTCGAGACATTGCGTTTTGAGTGGCGGAACTCAACGGCGTGTTTTGTCCTGTTACCAGAGCACGGTAATGAAAATAGCTCATTTCCCCAAGTGGGAATCGAACTCCAAAGAGCCGCGTGTACATTCAGACACTGTACGGCTATGCCACGATGGCCTGAGTGTTTAAATAAATTTTTGTTGCCAGCACACACAGACGACAAAAAAGTAGAGAAAAGGAGTGAATAAAAGATTGATTTATCAGTTTATTCCAGTTCTTTAATTATTTCAAGCGTGCCAGTTGAGCGTAAACAAACTATATGACTTCCTTTTTAAAATTTATTTGGCTATGCAAAAATTATAAATTTAACTATGTTTTTTTTTCATAAAAACTTAAAATATTTTATATATTTATTAAATAATAACAATATAGCGCTTATCAATCTACGTCTCAAGCCTGTACACAGCTGCTGTTTCATAGTAAAATGGCAGACGAGGTAATCCTTATCTATCGCCTACATACCGTACTTTGCTATTACGCCTTTACTAGGTTAGAATAAGGTCGAGTTTGTACCGAGCGAGGGTGACTCATGACACTTTTATGGCAACCAAGGTTCATAGTACGTGACTTGAATAATGACCATATATGGTCATTTAGGTTCGTCGACAAAATATGTAATATTTTAGATAATTAAAACGTAGCTCCATTTTCCACTTTTATAAAAAAATTATTTGATACCCCAGGCTGGTAACTGGCAAAATAAAAAAAAGATATAAGATTTTATTATTATTATGTCGTGTTACGTATATATTATTATTATGTCGAATATATAAGATTTTATTACGTGATGGCGGTAGAAAAATTATGGAAACTAAATAAAAAAAAAACATCATATTGTCAACTGTCGATAAACATGTTATAACCATATATGGCTATAACTGACACAGTTTCTTCGTACAAGTGAAATAATATGTACATATGTAGGAGCCAGTTATTAGTCACGCCACAATTTAAATTAAGCATTCTTTTAATTATAAAATCGGCTTGTAAATGTATTTAATCATAATTCTATTTGAGCTATCTCTTTTGATACTTGGCTATTCGAATATCGATTAAGTCCATATGTTATCGATTTCATCGAAATATTGAATCAAAAATTAATGGGACAAAAAAATTTTCACGTATTTTTTTATATCTACATGATCGTACATAGTATTTATCATAATGTGTTTATCTTATAAATACGATCTCCTTTCTTTTTCTCAAAGGAAAGGTAGAACGCAAATAAACACTTAGGTACTTTTATAACAAAAAAAGATAATATTAGTCATTACTAGGTGACACAGACTGACAATTCACGCTTGAAGCATAATCAGTTTTATTCCATGATTATCGTTTAGGCAATTACAACAAAGACCCACGCACTACTCAAATTGAACTGAGCAAACATTTACTTATAATCATGTATATGTCAAATTTTCTACGACATATACTGTGGTGACTATGTGCTAAAGTGTTATCTTGTATTTAAAAAATGTCATCATTTTTTTCACCCGTTTAGAGGAGAGTAGGCAGAAGGAACCTGGTGTCAAGATACTCCGTTCTCCGATTTCCGCTCAAACTCAAAGCTCAACACCGCTGTTTGTCTCACCAAAGCGAGGAAATAAAAAAATCATTCCATAGACTGTTAATCGAATCTACTACTCTCGCGTTTACCATAAGGCTATCGTCCTTACTTTTGTATTACATTTAATTTTAAGAATACCTGCTTATATAATGTAAGACTCATTTCTTTTTCCAAATTATTATTACATTTTAAAAGGCGTTCAATCTATTAATAAATAATCTACTAATACTTTCATTATCATTCCTATTATACAGAAGTAATTCATATTAATACATAATTAGACCCAGCGGTCTGTAATATGAGATATGTAGCAGAAAAAAGAATTTCCTTAGGTGTAAAATTCTTTGCTGTATATTTTATAACCATAATATAATCTACTCTAATAGCTACTAACACTAATATTTCATTTGGCACAAAAAAATCAATATGTAAACCACACCAACGCTTAACATAACTTAGCAATAATTTACTTTAAAAAAATTGAACCTATACTCTCCATTGAACATAGACAGCGCAGTGACACACCCCATCACTCTCCGACATTCACCTGTCAAGCTACATATCTGACAGAACACCATTCACTAATTTCCATTGGACAAACAATGTGACACTTAGTCAGGGGCGTGAACGTGTCAAGCTGTTAAACGAGCCAGTATTCTAATAGATAATAAATATCCTTGATTTAGTAATATTTATTATTATTATCCGATAATAATACAAATTAAAGAAAGAGGCAAAGGATCATGCATGTAGGATATGGATAAGAAAGTAATATTTTTTTTAGTTTTGGCTCACATGTGGCAGTAGAGAGTAGAGTACGCAGAGAGAAATTAATGACATGACAAAACACTCCGCTCTCCGCTCTCCACCCGATGACGAGACAGACACAACACGACAGACCGAAAGAAATATGAAAATAACTTAATTATACTGTTATTTACAACAATTGCGTATACATTCAGACGCTATTGCACTGCCACACGATATTCATTCAATACTTGATCATACCAATCAAACATGTTAAGTTAAGAATTTTACCAAAAGAGAACACAGCAAAGTACCCAACAAGTGGGCAACATTAGAAATTAAAGACGTAGTATATAATTGAATCTAATAGTAGATAATTAATTTAATATATCAAAAAAAAAATAAGCATTACACAATCAATATTGAATTTAGCTAAGGCTCCAACTCCTCACAGTTTTTACTATGGCGATAATTACTATCGCCAGGTCGTTCACCGGCGTGCACTGTGCAGGATACCGGCGTCGTATCATTGCATCCGCTGATAGGCCTATTGCATTGCCATGTAGATTATTGTAGCGGAGAAACCTTATCTAGTCTTAATATGAATTTCCTATCATTATTTGGACTAATATGAACTGTTGGTATAACATATTTTTTTTTAAATTAGTTCAAAGAAGAATTTCTATAGGAATGTTCTTTTTATAGATGTTCATAATCGTGCTGAGGCATATAAACAATAAACATCCTATCCATATCTACTTGCTTCTATATTGGAAGTAATCGTAGCGAAACATATGCCTAAATCCAAGTACTTGAATCCTAAATATCGCATTTACTATGTCCAAGTATACCAGATAGTTAAAATTATTACATCTGGCACATACAAAATTAAATTTATCAAAAAAATCAACACAAACACGTCTTGTCCCAATTTAAAAACTGTCCAATGTGATAATCCTAGGTGTACATAACTAAGTGATAAGATAAGAGAGTGACGTAATATGTATGTATGTATGTATGTATGACATCATTACGGATCAGCTTATTCGCGTACACGCCAAGTAGACTATTGAAATAACTCAGGTATCAGAAACATATATAATTGATGAATGATGTTAATTGGAATATAGTATATGGTTAAGTCATAACAAGTAGTTTTAAGTATATATCACACATTTTTTGTATTATTAATATATATATATATATATATATATATATATATATATATATATATATATATATATATATATATATATATATATATATATATATATATATATATATATATATATATAAAATAAAACATAATAAATTAACATGGCTCTATCATACGCAATATATGCATTATTAGAATTCAAGCAACGTGTACAATTATGAAAAACTAACTAAGTATAATACAAAACAAAAACTAAAACACATAAAGCAAGTAGGCTGCACTAGTGTAGAAGTGTACACCTGCCCGAGGCGACACACCTGACTGAGGGAGGGCACTTTAAATAATTATAATCAAACCATTTCCAATTTCGACTACACAACGAGTGGTAGGGAAATTCGAAATTGGAGATTTTTAAATATTAGTCTTTTATGCGACATCATTATAATTTTTTTTTCTTAGGAAATTGTATGGCGCCGAAATTTCCGAAGAAAATTGTTATTTAAAAATAAATTATAATTATTTCATAAATAACCTGTTCTGGCCAAAATGTTCAAATCTTATAGGCAAGTAAACAATCTATTGATTTAGTTATAATAAACGATTCTATTAAGAAGTTCAGATACACTAGTGAACATATAATTGAAATCGATGTGCATTGCATTGCAAGACCAACAAAACTGTAATTTTTTTTTTATTCTCATTTTAAGAGCTGAGTCACTGGGTGACTATGTTGCTCTGGTTAGTAGTTACAAATAAACTTAAAAATATATTAGTTATACACTTGCATACTATTTACGCTTACTTATATTAAGCTTAACTATACTATATAACAATTTGGCCATATTGGATGTAGGATAAAACTGTAATAAGTCACGTAAATCATGCGTATAGTGACGTTTCTTTTCCGGGCGAGACAAAATCTACCGGGCCAGCTTAATATACTTATTATGTAAATTTGGAAAGAATTCAATGAAAACTTAACTTTAAATAATACATCAGTGTAGTCACTAGTTGGCGAAGCAATCGCACCAGCAACAGACTGGAAAATAAGTTCACGACGTCTCGTCGCCTAAGTGGTCCATGTTAATTATTTCAAATCCCGTGGCATATATGGCTCGTTACAGTGTAATATGCCTTAATTAAGTATTAGATATGGATTTATTATAGAAATAATAAAACTGTCATTTGATGTGTGGTATAAACGTTTTATAATTTTTTTATTATAGTTGTTATCAATGTAGTTATGCTTGATTATTATTAAATTAAAAAAAAAAACATTAAAAAAAATCGCGATTTCTTTTGCGAAGACTATAAAACGTCAACAAATTAGCATAGAGTAAAAAAAAATTAAGAGAGGCATTAGTTTGCAACATATCCGTTTTACAATAAAAATACATGGCACGGCTAGCGCGATGCGTCATTCGAACGCTCGAAGGACCATTTCGTTTCTGTAACTTATTATATCAAGTGTAAGTTATGAGAAGTAGTTATAATGTTAGAGACTACTAAAATATGAGCACGTCGTGGCGCAGTTGAGCAGTGTCCGACTGTAAACGTAATGGTTGTGGGTTCATTCCCCTCTGGGGGGAATTTTATTTAAATTTCTTTCAAACAAAGCCATGAATTTCTCCACTGAAAACGGAATGTCTCGAAAATTGGAGACAGTGTTGTAACACTAGGTTCTCTCTGCCCCTGTTATATGCGGGTAAAAAAGTATAAAACTGTATTTTTTAAATAACATACGCTTTTATTACCAATAAGTATAAAGTATTAAAATGCGTATATTTTAAAGCCTTGTTTAACTTTAAAAATATCATGACCTTTTCATCGTCCCTTGCCTAAAAATCCCGTTACTTAAAAAAAAACAATAACAACAACAATGTGTTCTGTTCCCGATACAAGATACCGAAACTAACAAAATAAAATAAATCCAAACATGAAAATACATGCAAATGAGTGAAACTTTAAATGAACGTTCTTTAAATGCACCTTCCAATTTATCAAACGTACATACATAATATTAAACCAGAACGCACAGATACCGTTTTATTACCGGGAAGTGGCCACACGCATCGTTCTATGAAACTAAAACTCAAGACAAGCTTTAACTAGTTTTTTTTTACCATATATCGAGATTGTAATACATTTCTATATCTTAAAAATTTCACATTTTTAGAATTTGTTAAAATTAATAAAAATTGCTTAAAAATACATTGGTGAGTATTCAAATCAATATAAACACTATTTATTTATCATATAAAAAATATTTCATATGCACTTAGAATGCTATATTAAATATCTTTATTTGATTTTCACACATTTTCCCCATATTACAAAAGAATCGGGGAGAATCTAGTGTCAAGAGTCCAGGCACTATGTTCTCCACTTCCGATCCACATTGGAGATATTTCGTGCCTTGCCAGAGCAAGAAAATAACAATAATTCATTCACCCTAGTGGGGATCGAACCCTCAACCATAGCGTTTACAGTCGGACGCTGACTCACCTCTGGATTATCTATAAACATTTCAATTCTTCATCAACTGCGTGTATCTAGTTAAATATACTTAGCTTAATTTTTAACCAAGCTTAAAATCCTACAAATTGTGAAATTTTATTATAATAAAAAATTCCATTGTCTGACTCATGTGTGATCCATCCCATTCTGGCTGGCATTCGCGACGCTGACTCACTGTTAGAGACTTTCCCCCAAAGCCTTTTGACATCATTATATAGAAATTTAAAACGCGCATCCGTGTTACGTAATTTTACTTTAAAAATATTAGAACTGTGGATGTTAGTTTCTAGTAGCTACGTCCTCTCCTAGAGATGACTATAACTTACTTTATTTGTTTTCCAAGGGATTTTTTTCATAAGAAACATAATATATTTTTTAAAATAAACTATATACGATAGTAAAGTACCCACTATATTACTAAGTCCATCTTCCATACAAAACATCCTTTGACCATCCATAATATGTAAAGCTTATATATTCTACATTGCGATAACGTAATATGTTAATTAAATTTCACAGAAGGTTCCTCTACAGAACATAAAGGATGTTTTACCGTCTATACCGTAATGAAATTTTAAGTTGATTAAAATTATAATAGCAACGCACAGCTTTGGATGCATCGCTTACATTTAAATTTATTTTTTAATTCTTATGAGTTTTAAACAAAGCTATAATAACACACGTCAGGTCAGCTAGATGTATCATTATATTAGCTATATATATATATGTATATATATATATATATATATATATATATATATATATATATATATATATATATATATATGTATATATATATATATATATACATATATATATAAATAAGGTAATTTCAATTGTGTGTCGTCTATCAGTCACTAAAGAACCGAAGAGCTATAGTCACTTATAGATAGATATAAGATAATATGGATATGCAATCACAAATACCCATTCACACACTCGTTATGGGTGTGTTACAAGCAATCCGATTTAATTGTAAAACATATAAAAGTTTTGTCTCATATATAAATGTTGCGGGTTCGATTCTGGCTGGAGGAAATGTTGTTAAATCAAATACATACATACTCCTTTTAGATCAGCTCGTTAGAAAAGTTAAATTCCATCAAAAGTGACTAATTAAACGGCAATCTGTTTTCCTTAAATGGTGTTCAAAGCGGTTGAGGATGAGTCACTGTTTCTCGGAGTATATGTACATAATTACGCACATTTCTCCTAAAGCGAGCGATTGATTCACTTTGTGTGTAAAAAAAAAACACATTGTAGGTCGATCCAATTGGCTTCGTCACAAATCGATTGAATCATTGGAATTGATATATAAACATTGATTTTGTTATAATAACGTTCTTTTCTCTCCATCGTTATCATCGTGTCGTCATGATCCCCACTGAATTAATTAATTTCATTTTCGAGAACGAGTTACTTAACTTTACGTTCTCTGTACTTTTCCACTATAAGTAAAACCAAACGTTAAAAATATAAGTATAAGTTATAATATATAATATAAGTATAAGTTATAATATAAATATAAGTATAAGTTATAATATAAATATAAGTATAAGTTATAATATAAATATAAGTATAAATATAAGTTATTTATTAAACCTATTTAATACCCTTTAAACCCTTACCATAAAGCTGTCGTATAATGGAAACCAATATAGCAATCTAACAGATAAAAAAAAATATTATAAAAAAAGTATGACTTTTTAGCTTCAAGCTCTATCCCGCAAAGCTGGTTATCTATTGCCAAGACACTCTGCTCACCATTTTCCGCCCGACTTCAAAATTGTGAGATAAACAGTAATCATAAGTCATAATAGTAATTAGTAAAAAGCAGAAGGCATTATTAAAAAAACGGCCATAATGTTATTTTTTATTAAAGCTATCGTCTAATAAATTAAACTAACTTCTAATCAAACATAGCATAAACTTATAAAAAAGTAATAAAAAACACCCATTACCCTATCTATAACACGGCAAATACGTTAATATTCTGAAATAGATTGTTAGTCATCGACCCCAATATGTTTATATTTAATATATGTACGTATTTAGCGATAATGCCAAAGTATATGGAACTGTTTTTGCGTACGCTAGCGCACTCGTTACACGGTTTTTCGTTTGACCTTAAAAGTAAAACAACAGTAATTTATGATGCCATCGTGGCTCAGCTTGTGGGTCATGGTTATACACGAGATGATAGGGGATTCGTTACCCGTTCGATGTAATATTTACATGTAAAACACTTTCGTTTATTCTGTACGTACTTTCTTATATACTGTAATATCTCTTAAACAACACTAAGTGTAGTAATGAAGTTCTCTCTGCGTAACCAGCTATGCGCAAGATGCGTAACTATAAAAGGCCTAATTGATATACAACTAGAATAGTTTTTGTTGCTTAATGCAATGAATTAGATAATGAGGTAAAAACGCATTTACGCAATTAGCTATGTATGCTAGCACACTACATATGTATGACGTTAAAATTCCGTTTTCTATTGTAGTACAAAACAAAGTGGCATGCTTTTTTTTTAGGTTTAAGTCCACCATACATCATGGGTGCCGGAAAGAAGCTAGTGTCATGAAACTCCGCTCTCCACTTTCCGACCGAAAGTACTGCAGTTGACGGAACTGTAAGCCTCTGTCTATGTGGATTGAACCCACACATATCGTCTCTACATTAAGAAATTGTCCCATTAGGCCACGATGGCCTTAATTTAATCACAGGTCAAATGTCAATTGCATTACGAATTTCTATTGAAATCCAGACAAAGCGATAGCACTATAGATACGTACCTAAAGCAGTAATTTTATTCCCTACGCATCCATCTACATCTATTAACCTTGGATCCTTTGGAAAGTGTCCAATAAAAGTTATATTATGCAAAAATTAGTCACTCTTTATTACTTTTATTATTTGCAGTGTAGGTGTGTGTGTGTGTGTGTGTGTGTGTGTGGTAAATGAAGTATTGTCAAGACACCTCGTTTCCAACTTTTCACCCAATTTTTGGGACATAGTGTGTGCGTGAGTTATCCAATAATCAACATTACGTTTTGTTTTCTTACCAGAGCAAGTAAAAGTAAGCAGAGGGAGAAGAGAGAGAGAGAGAGGAGAGAGAGAGAGAGGAGAGAGAGAGAGAGAGAGAGAGAGAGAGAGAGAGAGAGTAAGTAAGGAAAAGGGAAATTATTCATACTCTTGAGTGGGGTTCGAAACTAAAACCATTGCGCACAATCACACACCGTGACGCTGCGCAATCGTGACCTCTGGGTATTCCATATCAAAAAATAATATTCATGAAAAACCCACTACTAACGAATCAGCTTATTTTTAATTTAATATCGCGATACATGTTTCTTAAACAATATTAAAAAAAACATTACAATAAAAAATCATTGCTATTAACTCAAACAATCGGTTCTAGAAATACCAGAACAAGAAGCTTAGAGATAACAACGAACGACAAGTTACTAACAGTAACGTAGAAATGGGCTAACTGCACTTATTTGCAAAGCCAAAATAAACGCTGAAAAAACAAGGAAAAACGCTTATAGCCATGTTCTCCTAATACATACCTACATAGGTATAGGAAGTGGTGCCGGCCATACCAATGTGTACGGCCCGAGTGTATAGCTTCAGTTACTCTCTCCGTCCGCGCTATATGCGGAACATGCTTACGGGAAGTTCAACGAATTAATACTCACTTAGCAAGGTACCATTTGATACTTTTTAATCAAAAATATTTTATAAATTCTTACAAAATTGTGAACATAGAAGGAACTCTAGTGTTTTAATTAATATGAAGTGTGCTAATATCATATTAAAATGTATTAGAAGCTTTTTTTTGTTAGCTTCAAGCTTTATCTTTAAAGCAACGTAGACAGATAGAAACTTAAGTGTCCAGATACTCCGTTAAACTATCACCGCTTAAAATAAAGACTTCATATAGAGTTATGTAACCATCGCGTTCACGTCTAAACCCACAACAGCCCCACTGCGCCACGATAGCCTTTATGGTATTTTAAATAAAATTTTGTTTACCAATAAAAACCCACCACAATTATCATGAACACAGAACATAATGCAAATGCAATACATTTTCTTTACTTCTGCTTATTTCGAAATATGAATAATTAGTTTCTTAAAAATATATCAAAGTCTGCACTTTGTTTATGATGTGGAGGCAAGCGAACGACCTCAGTGCGTATATCGGTTAGGGCTACCAAATACCAAGTTAGAGATTGCTCACACGTGGTTTACAGTTAACTTTTGTTATATAAACGAAGAGGACGGAGTAATTAAACACTTCTTCAATTTTACTTTCAATATTTAAAATTAAGAGTAGTGGCATAGTTGTACAATGTCTAACTGTTACCTGAGATGTTTGTGGGTTCTATCCCACTAGTGGGAATGATTTGTGTACTTTTCACCGCTGTAAGACATAGCGCGAGGTGGAGTTACGCACGCAGTTATATGGAATAATGGAATCATAAATATTTATTCTTACGACGTAATTCCCTTAAAATAGAACAAAATTACAGATATATGTTATCTTATAATACCGCACATACTCTACATACACAATCATATAAGTACTTAGGTACTTAGATACTCTATATAAAGATTTAAAGCATATCAATGCAATAAAATTATCTGATTAATAATTAATTAATCTATATAGGTACGTATATACCAGACCATGTACATAAATGAGGACATTCCCTTGGATGGATATATATATATATATATATATATATATATATATATATATATATATATATATATATATATATATATATATATATATATATATATAAATAATTAACGCATATGAGGAAAAGATTAGCAGACTACACTTAATAATTAGAACCAAAATATCGTTACATGTGCATTTAACACGACATTTGCAAATGACTGCACATTGCAATGGCTTTAAGCAAATTATATATTATATTAATAAACATGTCGTTTATTTTTTTTAACGTCACGCTTTATCCCGCACATATCAGGGTATGTAGAGAGTTTTCTCAGCATTCCGTCCAAATTCAACATACAGAGAGTTCAAGTGGTGTTCTTCTACTTCGCCAGAGCAGATAATTGACACTGTCCCATAACTCCCATAGCGTCACCATAGCGTCCCTATCTTAAAGTTGGATATATATGAATATTCACAGAGTGCTTTTTCAATACAACACACAGCCCTGTCGATCCGCAACGCGGTACATTGACACGTCTGTTGGAGGTTTGCATTAAACAATGTTTCGGTTCTCACTAAATAATGTTGATGATATTGCACGTTTTTTTTTTATTATAATTTTTACAATATCGATAATATTTTTTTTTATATCCTTTTAAAATGTTCTTAATCCAGTAATTGTCATAGGCATTGCCATTTTTGAGCGTAGCATTACATTATTTAACATAATAAATTTTCTTATATAGCAAAATTATGTATAGTACGTAGTTAAAACGAGGTCGAGGTCTTAATGTATATACCTACTAAGTTATAATACAATATAGATTCTACAGCTTTCTTTCAGCTTCAATCTATATTCCGCTTATAGCAGGTTAAGGAGAGAGAAGTCTGGTACCAAGACGAATAAATGAAAATAGTTCAATACTCCAAGTAAGTTCTCCTACCCACAACCGTCGCATTCACTCTATGATCTTGAATAAAAACTATTAAATCATATATTCACAATATATAGTTCTTTAGTTAGGGAGTTTCAAGCGTGCCTGTTCATCACAATTCACGTCGCCAATGTCACGTTGCATGGAAAAAATACGAAGGAGGTTTGTTCATAATATTTATACAAGCCTTCAATTACTTTTGACAATCCACAGTCGCATACCTTCATTAATTACCTGGCGCATTTAACGATAAACCCGAAAATACGTTCTTTGTTTTCAAAAGCACGAAACTCGATATGGTCTTTAAAACTCGAATTTGACGATTTGAATGGGTTTGTGCCAAATTTTTTTGTCAATTTAAACTAAAATTAATGAATGTCTAAACGTTACTTTTATGTATTTTTAAATGTTAAATTAGAAAGTGGCCTTGAGCATGAGTGTGATGATCTCACAAAGTTCCATTAAATGAGAAATATCTATAAACATTAATCACTAACACACTTAAAGATTCGCTTTGTTAGAGTTTATTTTTGTGAAGGCAGAATGGAGTTGAGCCACTTTTTTTTAGCTTCACGCTGTATCCCGCACTGCTATATGCGGGATACAGCAGAAAGGAAGGCAGAGGGAACCTAGTGTTAAGGCGCTCTACTTCTCGCATTTCTCGTCTTTCGAGATTGCTGCGCCACGACGACCTCAACGGAGAGTAATTTAATTAAAAAAAAATTATATTAGCTTTTACCTGCAGCTTTGTCCGCATGGTCAAATGGAATTGACTAAGACACTCTGTCCGAAGTAACTTTGACCGCAGATACAATAACTTACATAGAAACGGTTGACGTGATGTAATAGAGCTTTCCTCGAAATATTTACTTCGACACAAAAATAACTTTACACTTCCAAACAGTAGTTTCCGAGACTAACTTTATAATAATATAATATATATCATTAGCATATTAACAACAGTATAGATTTCCATGAGTACTAGACCTGACCCTGCCTATTAATATTCTTTCTTCTTTTTTTAGCATCATGCTGTGTGTGCGTAGCGGAGTGAAGAAAATGAAAATCATTCATCTTCCCCGTGTGGGATTCGAACCCACAAGCCGTCGCGTTTACAGTCAGAGGCTATAACCTCTGCGGCCACAACGGTTAAATATTAATTTGATTAAATATCATTAATTTGATAAAATCATTCAGATAACCCAACACTACATCACAAGTACACATATGCACCTATAATAAATACTATTATTCTTACTATATAGAACTTAATACACGCGTTTGAATTTTTTAACCTAAACCCTTTAATTGAACTTACAAAAGCAAATTTTTTTTTTTTATATCAATCATTAATCATTTCAAAGCTCAAAATGCCAAATAAAGTTGAAATTTATTTCAAAATAAACGTGCCGTTGCGCCACAGCCATATGTTGTTCATCCATACATACATATACATATACATACATACAACACATATATTAAAAAAAAAACAAAAAAAGACCGTTACAATGAGTCACGAGGCCGCACGAAGCTTTATTACGTTATAAGTATTGTGTTTTATTTTGCGTCAACGTCCAACATGTACGGTACGTACGCAAGTTTTAAAATACGGATCTGATAGCCTAAAATTTAAGCGTCTCCACATTTGTATTCTAAAGAACTTTTACTGTGCGTTCTGAACTTCTGATGCAGCATAAACGTGTTTAACTGCATATTTAAAACAAAAAGTCGCCATCGAGGCACAGTTGGATATCACAGCGTTTATGTCCAACCAAAAACCAAAAACCATGCAATGCTTCTCAAGAAACTGAGTGTGGAAAAGCATACGTTTACTTTTTTTCACTTGAATTTGGGCGGTATGCGAAGAAGTGAGAGAATTGACACTATGTTATTTACCTCTTATACCTTCTTATAGACATATATAACAAAATTTTATTTTTATATAGCTTTTTCTTTTATTTAATTTCATATGGCAATCTTGCCAAACAAGCCATATAAAAATAAAATTTTGTTCTTAAAAAAAAATTCTAAATTTCTCATAGTTTAGTGATTATTGATGCCAATATTTACGAAGATCATAAAAAAAAGATTCACATGAAATAATTGTATTTTATTTCACAGACACGAGCTCCTTTAATTCATGTTATGTTATGTACTGTACAATTTTAGCCTTTCACAAAGTATAAACACAAATCGCGCTTAAACGTAATCCGATAAAACGAACGGCGCCAATAAGTAATTCAATTTTAACGCGTCTGGTGCGCATTTTACATAACATCTAGGTGCTAGGAGACTGTTATGATTTTTAAACAGAGAACATGGAAATCATTTGCAAAATATATATATATATATATATATATATATATATATATATATATATATATATATATATATATATATATATATATATATATATATATATATATATATATATATATATATATAAATATATACTATTATAGTATTTAGTACTAAATACTTCATATCTTGACTGCAACCTTCGCGGTTGTAGTTAGAAGATATCCCGAAATCCCAACGGAAATGGAAAAGGAATGGGATATCACAATTTGTGGCTAACAAAAAATAGGACTGACTGACAAACAAAGCACAACCGAAACTGCCGAACGTAAAAGACTAAAATTTAGTACGCCCTGAACATAGAACCAATAAGAGACTTAAAAATCTCAAAAATCCCACAGAAACCCAAACGAAATCACCGGATACAACTAGTCATTCATATTATACAACAATTAACTAACGCAATAAAATGAAGGCATTACTAACAAAAACAAAAGGAGTATTCAACGATTACATTCAATGTATTACAACATCGAATACAGAACAATCAATATACGACAGCCTTCAATTGTTATTGCCATTGATGTACGCTCATTAAGCGCATGCCACAGGTAGGAGACTGTTCAAACAAAAAAACATTTAATAAAGCGAAATAAAATGAGATAGAAACAAAAATGCCATCGTTACTGAGTTGGACAGTTCCAGAATGTAGACATGATTTTAATATATTTTCTTATATATTCTTAATTGCACATAAAAAAATTACAAGCAAGAAATATAAAAGAAAAATTAATTGACAAAGTGGGCGTGGGCGTGGGCTTATATCCAAAAGAAATCTCTTCCAGCCAACCAGTGGAAGTGAATAAATGCCAAACAGAAAACACAGGCGTTAAATTCCGTCATGTGCCTTGTATTATCTGTAAAGTGGCAAGTGGACAGCGGGGTGACGTCACAAGGTACCTATAGGTACCTACTGCGCTCAGAGATGCAATGCAATGCAATTTAAGATATCCAAAGGTCGCACCGAGGTCGGTGACCCGAACCGATCGCACTCTTATCTAATATTAATTGAAAAACATGTCTGTATTCTAATTAGTCGTAACGGAATATTTGGCGTTGGTTAGACGCTTGCTTTGTGAATATAACACTGTATGTTCATAGGGTTTAGGGTTAAAATTGCTTGGAGGTAACGTTGAAATATGCAACAACGTCCTTACGTTTTTCCTTAAATAATTGCTCTTTATATATTTAATATAGGTATGAAATGACACTAAATAAAGCCCTTATTGTGATCATAATTTTAACAAAATACCTCTAAAATATAAAGAACCTAGCTATAGCTAGAACAAAAATGTTGTTGAAACAATCGTAAACTAAGACCTAAGACCTAAGACGAAAGACCAAAGAAAAAGTATATTCAAACCATTTATTTGCGTGCCCACATCCGGTAGGTACCAAAACTGCCATATTGTCATACAAAACACAATTTCGTGCGCGTGCGACGACCTTCGCTTTGTGAGGATATGTGGAGGGAGGGGGGGTCTCGTGGATTCGACTCGTCGAAGAACCGGTCAAGATTGAACCGACAGGATTCCGGTGGGGCTCACGAAATTGATAAGACAAGTTTTACTTATAAATAAGCTGGATATTGTTATCCGACACTCTGCTACTTTGAACCTTTTTGTTTGAAGGTCATGAACCTTAAACATTTTTTTTGGAAAAACGTTATTTAAATAGCTTAATAGTTATATTACTGTACTGGATTTATTTATATTAGCAAGAGTTGCGTTTTTGGAGTTTAAGTTTTGTGGCCATATACCTAATTGTTTACTAAACAAATTAAATTATATTCTGAATTTCGGTATTTTCTATATCAAAACTATGCGAACTCTTGAATAGACCTTGATGGGCCAAAAATATAAGCAAAGGACAACTTTCAATATCACACCGGGACGCTCTAGCGCATACCTACGTAAGAATTTCCAGAATAGAAAAGTTCCAAACTATTCTATAACTACAATATTCCTATAATAAATAATATCATATCACAACCACGGAACTCTAAATCACTAAAACAAGAAACACGCCTAAATACGTCCTTGGCGTGTCTCGTTAAAATTCCAAGTACCTATTATAATAACTTTTATCGGACCTTATTACCAACGCCTAAGGTGGAATATACCTATAGAATCATTGACAACTGTACTACTAATACCACTTATAAAGAGGCTACATAAAATATCTAGCGTAGCTTACGCCTTCAGTCTACAATCTGCATACCGATAGAGTTTTCTGAGACAAGGTTAACACTGCATTTTTCTTGACAACTTTGAATAGTTTTACATATTTCTGA